>JAJOOO010021508.1:0-16291 GCA_029582685.1 Solanum piurae
TGACCGACCCGACTCGGATCCGCGCGCGACCCGTTTTATTTAAATTCTTTCCCATTTTATTTAAATTTCCCGCCGTTGGAAGTGACTGTTCTGAAAGGATGCAACTTTCAGAAACAGCCATGACCGTTTGAAAGGTTGCAAACTTTCATGAACGGTCGTGTGGATTCTGAAAGGATTGCAACCTTTCGGAACCAGTTCCTCTTGCCTATAAATACATTCATTCTTCAGAATTTTTTTGATTTCCTTACGAACCAGTCACAATTTTGAGGTAAAACGTTACTATGAGTAACATTTTATAGCTAAATTTGCAGGAGTCGAAGACCTGTGACTGGATTCTTAGTAAACGTTACTCATGGTAACCTTTTACACCTAAAACTTTACTGTGAGTAACATTTTAGGTGTAAAACGTTACTATGAATAACGTTTTAAATTTGCATGATTTTATTCTGCATTTGCAGGGTTGACGGGATTGGATTCTCAATAAACGTTACTGTGAGTAACGTTTTAGGTGTAAAACGTTACTCACAGTAACGTTTATTCATTTAACGTCGTCAGCTCCGTCAGTTTTTGTCCGTTGAATTTTTAAAATAAAAATAACCTAAAACGTTACCATGAAGTACGTTTATACTACTTTTGTAAAAAATTTAAAAAGCGTATTAGTTTGGTAAATTGGTTTTTAAAATAGCTTATTTTGGTTAAAACTTCGTATTATTATAAAAGACGCAGAGAGAGTTGTATTCTATTGGTGACCCTGTGGGCTGTGGGTATTCCAACAATAGATGCGGAGTTAATGGTTATGCATGTAATTATAGATAAGGTTATAAATTTATAGAGATACATATACAAGACGTGCTTTTATTACATTGAAAATACAACACATACGTACATATAACTGTGGTTTTGCTACAAAATTCTACTAAGAGCAAAACCAGGACTTACATGTGTAGGTAGTGTAATTAACTAATTTCTACATAAAAAGTTGCACCAACTAGTAAGCCATGGGCATTTGGCGTCTCTTAGAATAATTAGCGAGACGTATTCCATCATGCAACTGAGCTGCCTGGTAGCTATTTAAAGCCGCCACCGGTGGTGTTGGAGCAGTGATCATAGCTTCTCTCCCAGTGGAGGGAATCATCCGGTAAACAAGACATTCCGGTAAAACGTAGCGATAGTTGCAGCTCTGCTGTGGCTCCGCGGTGATTGGAGGTCTATTAATCCTCTTTTGATGCAAAGGCCGATGGGGTAATTTCCTTTATATATAAGAAGGGCTGGTCAAGTCTCTTGGGTTTCTTATAAATACATGTTAGACTTATTTTAGCATGATTTTGTACTTTTTTTAATTATGATCATTTTCATTATAACTTATTACTTAGCAATATTTGTTTCACTGATTTTATGTGATTTCATTAATATTATTTTTTATTGACTATTTTAGTGTTATCACACATCTCAAAGTTTGTGTTATTTTTATAAGAAACACCTTAGATAGTTTTATTTTGTTATAACTAAAGAAATATTTGATGCACACAAGTTAATAATATATTTGTATGAATACTTCATCAGAAAAAACCTAAAAAAATCCAGAAAAATATGAATTTTAGTAGTTTGATTCCGACACAAATGATTTGGTTGATATTTGAATAACCTCAACCAATCTTGTTCATGTCCACCCCTATTTGGAAGTAAAATAATACACAGAGTGATTAAATAACATATTTTTTGACACCCTTGACATAATAGGTTGTTGTAGCTCAATGGTTCAAGACTTTTTTAATGGGTTTCAAATACCTTGAATGAGTTAGTGGTTGCGTGTTCGAATCTTATCTCACTAGCAACAATTTTTTCTCTGGCTCCAACACTGCTCACATTACACCCACAACACACAACTCACCCCTACACCCATATACTACATACTACACAACAGGACAGAGCAAAAACAAGAAAAATGATCCTAAACATTTTTTTAATTCCTTCTGACTACTACACTAAAACAATCAGCACCAAAAAAGAAAAACCTTACTCTCCAATACAACACATACAATACACATCTTCTATTCCTTCCACAACCTGCACAATACTCCCTCCAATCACTCCCTCCAATCACGTATCCTCTGAAAAAGAAAAAAAAATCAGCAAACATACTCACAAACCCACGGAAAAAGGAAAAAAAGCAACCCACACACACAACACCAAAATACTACATACATACGGAAAGAAAAAAATTCACGCTCACATATTATATATATATATTTTTTTCTATTTACAAACAAAGGTTGAGTCGAGGTTCACTTTCGTGGTTCCTTATTAGGATTGTTTCTTTTTGGTGAATTGAATTTTCGCAATAGGTACCGTTTAATTTTTATTATATATTTTGATTTTTATGATTATATAATACTTGATTCCAATGTTATGAAATTTGCTCGAATTTTATGTGTATTTAATTTTGACACAATAATAATGAAATATTTCCTATTTATTCTATTATACATTATTTTTCATCATGTACCATATGATGTTATCAATTAAGTACCTCTTGTGTCCAATCAAAACTAAATGTCTGAGAGAATTATTCTAATAGTTTGTGTTGTGACCCGACAAGCTGACTTGGAGGACACATCAGCAGCCACAACTGACTTGGAGGACACATCAGCAGCCACCGTGGAGACACACACTCAGTAGGAGAGTACGGTTTTGAAAAGAAGTAAG
Source organism: Solanum piurae (assembly GCA_029582685.1). Taxonomy (NCBI): domain Eukaryota; kingdom Viridiplantae; phylum Streptophyta; class Magnoliopsida; order Solanales; family Solanaceae; genus Solanum; species Solanum piurae. The sequence goes on from JAJOOO010021508.1 coordinate 2,707, forward strand.
CGCGTGAGAAATCCTTCAACAAGGTTAACTGGTTTCATAGTGGGAACGGGGTGACGAGAACATGGACAAGGGGAAGAAAGTGTAGTTCGTGAAGTGCCAAATTTGATAAATAGCAAACGTAGGCATCTGTATTAGTTAGGCAATTGTAATTTCAGTCTGGATATCTGATCTCTCTGTTTCTCTGTTTTCTCATCTCCTTCCTTCTTTCCTTGTTACTGTTTCATTGATATTTCTTTTCCAATCTTGTATTTCAATTAATGTTATTGTAACTACAAAATACTCAAGGCTCATATGGATGATTCGATAAAGGAAGTAAAGGATTCCTTCTCTAAGGAACTCACTGAGATCCGAAATATACTGATGGAGATGGTTGGCACCAAAGTTCCAATGGGGACTATTAGAGTCCATCATCAACTAGAATTCGATTATTGTAGCTTATTCATTGTAACAAAAGGATTACTCTTCCTTTAGAATACGTAGTAGATGAGGATTCTTATATTAATCATAAACATGTACAAAGTCTATAAATAAAAGGTACAAACGGCAGAACAACCAATCTGCTCTTATTTTCTCAAACTCCTCTTGTTCTTAATCTTATTATGGTATCAGATTTGCCCATCGGTCCTACGGCCACTTCTCAAAATTCTGGAAACCTGTTGTCACTTGCAAAACAACCCACCGCTTCCTCCATTATTCAACTACCAAACCTTTCTCTCAAACTTGACAGAAATAATTATTCTCTTTGGAAAGAAAATACTTTCGACATACTCAAAGCCTTTTCTCTTGACTCCTTTGTTCTTGGTTCTAATTCTCCTACAAAAACTATTACTATCACCCCAACTTCAATCACTACTGCTACAGAATCCTCTACCACCCAAGCACAACCAGAAGTCACTTCTAACCCTGCTTATGAGGAATGGCGACGCAGCGATCTTCTTATTCTCGTTTGGCTTCGTCAAATAATTTATGATCCTCTTCTTGGTCACTTAACTCGAGCCTCCTCTTCCTATGATGCTTGGACCAAAATTGAGCGGATGTTTCAATCACAAACGCGTGCTTGAGTCATGTAATTAAAATCTCAACTTCAAAATCTTTCTAAAGGTAATCTCTCCATCCTAGAGTACTTTGAGAAGAAACGCGCAATTGTCGATTCTCTAGCAGAAAGCTTGTACTTTGTACAAGATGATGACTTCGTCTCATTCTTTCTTAATGGACTTGATTCTTCATTTGGAATTTTCAAGGTTGCCCTTAATATGCGTTATGGTACTATCACTCCTGAAGAACTGTTTGGCCTTCTTCTTCAAGAAGAAGAACGCTTAGCCGAAGAACTTCGTTCTACCACTATTAATACTCAATTCGGCGCTGCTCCTTCTCATGCACTGTTAACACACAATTCATCCTTTATTCACCCCACTCCACCCCTTAATGTAAACCAATCATCCATTCTTGGCCCTCCCCCACTCTCTAATTACCTTGCTCATAATTCTCATAATCACGCTCAATCTATGGTACCTCAACAATATTCACATTCCTCTCGATCCAATAATCGCCAGTTCAAACGACGTGTGCAATGTCAAATCTGTGGTAAAAATAATCACGATGCTCGTATTTGCTATAATCGCTCCAATGAAAAGATTTTCCTCCAACAAGGCAAACACTGTCACGATCAATTCCCAAACAAGCACATCTTGCTTCTCCTTCAACTATTGTTGATCATGCGGCCTGGTACTTTGATTCGGGTGCTACACATCATGTGACCTCAGACATGGCTAATATCTCCTTACAAACTTACACCGGCAATGATGGTTTAGCGGTTGGTAATGGTATGAAAATTCCTATTTCGCATACTAGCTCATCAATTCTGTCTACATACAACCCATTCATCTTAATAATATTCTCCATGCCCCACAAATTTCCAAGAATTTACTTAGTGTTGCTAAATTAACTCGTGATAACAATGTCTACATGGAATTTCATCCTTATGTTTGTTATGTGAAGGATTTGTAGGGAAGGAAACTGCTTCGAGGAGCACTTGATAATGACCTTTATCGTCTTCAATCTCCATCGCCTCATTCTCGATCTTCCCCACCTTCAGTATTTCTTGGTGAACACACTTCTCTTGTTGGTTGGCACCGTCAACTGACTCATCCAAATGAAGCTCTACTTTGGCGGCTTGTGTCTAACTTTAGGCTACCTATTTCTAGTTCTGAATTTCCTACTGTTTGTGAACCTTGTCAACTAGGAAAGAGTAGACGCTTACCCTTTTCTCATTCTCATGTTTCTAGCAATAGTCATTTTTAATTAATTTATTCCGATGTTTGGGGACCTTCACCCATTTCTTCTATTAATGGATCTTCCTACTTTGTTTTATTCATTGATGATTGCACCAAATTTATTTGGATATATTTCATGTTACATAAATCATAAGTCTTTCCACTTTTCACTCAATTTAAGGCTTTAATTGAAATGCAGTTTGGAACTAAATAAAATCAGTCCAAACTGATTGGGGAGGTGAGTATCGAAATGTATCATCTTTTTTACAAAATCATGGTATTCATCATCGTATCTCTTTTCCTTATACACCTCAATAAAATGGTGCATCGGAACACCGAAATCAAATTATAATTGAAAAAGGACTCGCTCTTCTTACTCATGCTTCTCTTCCTTTCCAATTTTGGGAGCATGCTTTTTACACTGCTACATACTTATCCAATATTACCATATCTTCTTCTTTGTCTTACAAATCGCCATATTAATTACTTTACAAAAGTTCTCCTGATTATGGATTTCTTAAAAAAATTGGTTGCCTTTGTTATCCCTTTCTTCGACCCTACAATCATCCTAAAGTTGATTTTCGATCTCTTCCTTGTGTCTTTATCGGGTATAGTTTTCATCACAAAGGTTACCTCATGATGCATCCTCTCGAATCTATATTACTCGCCACGTTGTATTTCATGAAAATACTTTCCCTTATTCCTCCATGTTGCCGATCCCAAAATCCTCTTGTCCCTCATCACATTCTAGCAACACATTTGTCACGCCCCAAACTTAAGGGGCGCAACTGGCTCCTAATGCCAAAACTCAAGCCCGAGCCGACCTTGCTGAAGCATTAGTTACTAGCGCATGACAGCTGTTGACACCCAATTTTGGCCTAACAGTTTTAAAATTCGTAACTTTTAAGTTTTATTTATTTAATAGTTCAAAATAATTTTTTTATAATTTTAAATAAGTTTATCGATAACTATCCTTATTTGTCAAAATTTAGGATTTTTTTTATCAGTTAATTTTAATTACATTATTTTTTGTCACAATCAGTTGACTACGTTCAAATATTTATTCATTTTGATTAAATCATTAGTTCTGATAAATTGCATTTTTTACATGTCATTAGCTACGTTCATTATACTTTTTAATAATCATTTTATTTGTTACATTTGTTAATATTAATTTTGATATTTTGCATAGTCTAGAAATTTATTCGAATATGAATAAGATTTCATGTACTATAGGTAATTTTTTATTTTTTCTATATAAACAATGGTTTATTCATTAGATAAAGGGTGGTGAAAAATTTCAAAATGTGTGAAACCCTAAGATATCTCTCCTCTCTTCCATCACCAAATCCCCACTCCTAAACTGCCGCCAATAACCAACTAAACCAAAACCCATTATTTCGGCAATTCCGGTCACCACCACCCCGAACTCCGGCGACCTCCGATCAACACCCAAAAAGCCCTCATTCCCGGCGAGTTCGCATCACCACTCGAGCTCAAAATCCACCAGCGAATCTACTGCACCACCACATCAAAACTAACAGCAACCAAAACCACCAAACAGCCCCAAATCCACCAGAAACCACACGAGTCCACCACCTCCAAAAAACCCCTCCCTTTTATCCGTTTTTTCGGCAACCAAACAACCACCAAAACCAGACCCACAACCATTAGAACAGCCATTGGAGCTCCGACCAACAACAACCCACAAAAACCCATTTGTTTCTTTTCTATTTCTCCAGCGAACAACCATCAGCAGCTCCGGCGAGGAGCTTTAGCTCCAACAAACCGGAGCAAAGAAGAAGAAAACCATCAGTCCATTTCCCTTTTCCCTTTTACGATATTTTCTTTTGTGTTTGCAAATCTCATGTGAAGTCGAAGCTCAAGTGCAGCTCCGACAAGCTCACAACTCCAGCGTGGCTCCATCGCCATGGAACGGCAAGCCAAAAAGCTCCAAAGCTCTGTTTGTTCTATTTCTCTATTAAATGTCATTTTCTTTATTTTTGTTTCTTTCCAGAAAGTATAATGGACATATTCTTTCATGTTTTTGATTATTTCTTTAAATTGTTGAGTTATTATTTGTTTGAAATTTTGTGCTTAACTTTTCTTATTTTAAAAATAAAATAAAATCCAGTGAACTCCATTTATAACCTGCACTTTTTGACTGTGTTGTTGTTGTTGTTTTACATGTTAGTATTATTTATTTATTTGTTTTTAATTATTATTGTTAATTATTTTAATAGAAAGTTCGCATGATGAGTTAATTATTGTTAGAATTTTCTTTTATTTATTTATTATTTTGGGTAAGTTTCACACTGAAGAAGATTTTTAATTTAATTAGAAGGGTTTGTTGTTACTTTGAATTTATCTTTTATAAAAAAATATTCCTTAGTTATTCCGTTACCGTTTTGTTACATTAAATGTTGTTATTATTTGATTAGGGTTTATTTTTGTATTATTTTGTTTAATAATTGTCTACTGTTCATATATTTTTGTTGATAATTGCTTGAAATTTGTTCCAATTAATTTTATATTGTTTTATATTTGATTATTGTTCATATGATTTTGTTTTATATTTAAGTTATTATATTGTAGGATTTTGTTGTTATTATTGTTTATTGTGTTATAGAAATTTTAAAATTGGCCTATGAGAAAATCTGTCCGTCGGTTTTGGAGGCCTTCCCATTTTAAAAAACGAAAATTTAGTTCAAGTTTATATATTTCGTTTTGTTGAAATTTGCCGATGAAGAAATTACTGTCGATTTCCAAGGCCTCCCATTTTAATAAGACGAGTTTTTATTTTTAAGTTATTATTTATTTCATTTATTTTTATTCGTATTTATTTATCACTAACGCTTTTATTAAGTGTCTTTACAAGTACTCGGAGTCGCTTCACATTGAAGTCATTCAAATAAAGTTTGAATACTATATTTATTATTATGTATATTGTTAACGATAGGTAAACATTAGGTCGTTTTTCATATTACTTGTTTATTTTATTACTTGTGTATATTGCATGTTTAATTATAGTTGTATATTGTTTTTATCTCCTCCTCAATTTGAAAAAATGAATTCAGTCGGGACCCACAATTGTGGATTTCAAAGGATGCCTAACACCTTTCCTTCGGAATAATTTGAACCCCTTACGTAGAATTTTTTGGTTTCGTAGATCACTTAATTGGTTTCCTAATTTTTTCTAAAATTAGATGGCGACTCCCTTAAAATTCGTTTATTCTTAAAATTCTTTTTAAAATTAAATTAATTGATTATTTTTTGAGTCACCGCGACGTTTCGCCCTATTTGAGTAGAGTAGGGATGTAAACAACAACCTCACACAATCAAGAAAAAAACAAGTATATCTCGGCTTAAAATTAAGCCCTCGGCTGGCAAGACCCCTGTCAACAGATCTACAAAAGAAATAACTACACCCAAGAGTTCATATAAAGAAATAGCCAACTAGCACAGAAGTCCTAATTAGGCCGTCGAGGCCACCATGATCTCTATAGAGAAACTGAAACCATGTAAGTATCAATAGAATACATCAAACAGCTAACAAGCATCAGCAAACCAACAAACTAGGCCAGCATGGCCATAACGTAGATGTACACCTCACACACTAGTCTGCAAGACTCTAAGAGTAGTAAAGATTGTTGGGACAGGGCCCCAGCCTACCCATAAAAATACATACAACAAAAGCTAACAAGCCTCCCAACTCTGGCAGCTCCGGAGGAAAGGAGCTAGCCAACTTGATAGAAGTCAATCCTGCTGCTGAGAAGGTCTACTGGGTCGTCTGTCGGGTCCTGCATACATGAATGCAGTACCCCAGGCAATGGGGCGTCAATACAAAATAATGTATAGAGTATGAAAGACTATAGACTAAATGTGTAAGTATCATAATATACCCAAAGCAATTAGGTAAGGAAATCAAATTTAGATAAGCATGCTAACCCACTACTGAATCTAAAAAAATACAATAATGATCAAACAACAACCTAACCAAGCCTCCATAAGCTCAGTAGGTAAAAACAACATACCACATACCTAGGCCCCCATAAGCTTGCCAAATCAATCTACATAACCCTATCGGTAGCCCCTTGTCTTTGTAAGAAGTCACATAGCCCTTTTTGGCAACGATATAGACCCGTAGGCAGTGCATAGCTCTCTTAGGCAACATCATAGCTCTATGGGTTGCACGTAGCCCTCTTTTTCATCACATAGCCCTGTAGGCAACACATAGACCTCTTTGGCATCAAAATAGCCCCGTAGGCAGCGCATAGCCCTATAGGCAACACATAGCCCTCTTTGGCGTCAAAATAGCCCCGTAGGCAGCGCATTGCCCTCTAAGGCAACATCATAGCTTTGTGGGCTACACGTAGCCCTCTTTTGCATCACATAGCCCTGTAGGCAATACATAGCCCTCTTTGGCATCAAAATAACCCCGTAGGCAACATATAACACTCTTTGGCATCAATATAGTCCCGTGGGCAACACATAGCCCTCTTAGGCAATAATATAGTCCTATTAGACAACATCAATGCCCCCATAGGCAGTTAATAGCTCAACAGCTAACCACAATAGCCCCAAGGGCGACAACAAACAATTGAATAAGCTAAAGGTGAGCAATTTAGCTATAAAAAATCTCTCTCTCTCTCTCTCTATATATATATATAGTTTCTAAGTCGTTTATAACTCAGGGTCGTTGTTAACAGATTATGAGTCCCTATAATGAGGGTTTATAACCACTCAATCAGCCAACCATTCACAATTACATCTACAAGATCACTAACATTAACTATCCTACTATATCACTCACAAGCTCTAAGGAACTATGCCGAACAAAGAGAATAGCCTTAACATACCTTTTCCTTTATAATTTATGCTGAAAATACCTCTGCCCGCACCACTACAATACTACAAAAAAAAGGTAAAATCAATCAGTAATTAAGGACAAGAATTACTACGAAAATCGATACGAATTCCTATCGTAAATTACTATCCAAGACCTAAGGTATCCATAAACTAATAAAATCAAACCACTGAAAAAACTCTGCTGCCACAGCCTCCACGGAGATACACCGATCAATTCACCATGAAAACTATACCAAAACGATGAGCTCGCGAAGTAGGGCAATTTTTTATAAGGAGCCAAGAAGAGATTATGAACACACAAGGATGATTTGAGGAGAATTTCTCTGATTTTTGTGGGTTTCTTACGAGTTTGAATGAAGAAAAATGAAGAAGATGCTATCTTATAAGCTTCCACCGACTTAGGGGACCCACCTCACGTGCCTGCTTGTGCAGTCTCGCAAAAATGTGAATATCTCTCTATTCTAAAGTCGTATGAACAAACCATTTTCTGCGTTGTAAATGAGACTCGTAGACCTTTGATTTAATGGGTCATGGGCCCCATAACTATTTATAGATTGGGAGAAAACTTCTGAGACATTTGACCCAAATTTCAGAGAAATCTTTAAAAAGGAACTTAGGATAACTTTTGCGAACTTTCATTTTGCGACTTACCTTACTTCAAAACTTGAGATACAACCCTTGAACACGTAGAATATGACATACCACATCATTCTTAATGTATTACTCACTCTATTTTTCTTTCTATGAAGGTACGAGTTAATTTAGACGTTTTGAAAAGTCGGGGTGTTACATCCTTCCCCTTTTAGAAGCATTCATCCTCAAATGAAAAAATTGAGTCACATGATTATGTCCCTAGGAGTTGACAAAGTATAGGCAAAGTATCCTTTGTGAATGTGACTATCCAGAATCTGAAATGCAGAAATTCTAACCTAGGCGTCTCATAGGACGACATAAATAGCTAAGCACTATAGCTCCGCAATAACAATACGAGCAAAAATATAATGACAACAACCATAAAAATAAGCAATAATATAGAAAAAAATAGATAGGTATCTTACCTTAGTTTACTAATATAAATTGATATGCTATTACCCTGGGGTATGAAACAAGTGAGGATATTTAGACCTCATGCCATCCACAGTTTCCCAGGTCACCTCTTCTCTATTCTTATTTCTCCACAATACTTTAACCGAAGCCACCTCCTTGGTCCTCAATTTATGGACCTGTCGATCTAATATGGAAACTAGAGTTTCCTCGTAGGACAAATCCTCTGTGATCTGAACATCCTTAACTGGAACAACCCGATAAGGGTCTCCTACGCACTTTCATAGCATCGATACATGGAAAACTGGATGAACATATTCTAGCCCCGAAGGCAATTCTAACTCATAAGCCACTTGTCCTACCCTTCGAAGGATCCGGTATGGCCCAATTAATCTTGGACTAAGCTTTCCTTTCTTGCCAAATCTCATAACACCTTTCATAGGCGAGACTTTTAAGAATACCCAGTCATCGACACAAAACTCTAAGTCCCTTCGTCGCACATCTGAGTATGACTTCTATCGGCTTTGAGCTGTTAGCAACCTCTCCCGAATGATCTTAACCTGCTCCACTGTTTGATGTACTAGGTCAGGTCCAATTAACCCAAACTCACCTACCTCGAACCATCCAATGGGGGATCTACATTTTTGCCGATACAAAGCCTCATAAGGTGTCATCTCGATGCTAGAATGATAACTATTATTGTATGTGAACTCAATAAGAGGTAAGTGGTCATCCCAACTTCCATTAAAGTCCAACATGCATACTCGTACCATGTCCTCAAGGGTTAAAATGGTGCGTTCAACTTGGCCATTTGTCTGAGGGTGAAAGGTGGTACTGAGATTAACTTGCATCCCTAATCCTTTCTGGAAAGACTTCCAGAAGTTAGCAGTAATTGTACCCCTCGATCTGAGATAATAGATATTGGGACGCCGTGCAACCTAACAATCTCTCGGATATAAAGACCTGCATAATCTTCAGCTGTGAAAGTTGTCTTGACTAGTAAGAAATTGGCTGATTTTGTTAGTCTGTTAACAATTACCCAAATAAAGTGAAACTTACGACGCGATCAAGGTAACCCTGTAACAAAATCCATATTAATTGCTTCCCACTTCCACAAAGGAATGGCTATCTCCTGGACTAGCCCAACGGGGTTTTGGTGCTCAACCTTCACTTGTTGGTAATTAGGACAATGTGCCAAAAACTCAGCAACGTCCTTCTTCATCCCTTGCCACCAATAGATCTCCTTAATATCATGGTACATCTTCATCGAACCAGGATGAATAGAATAACGGGAATGATGTGCCTCTTCCATAATCTGATGTCGAAGCCCTGCAACATTCAGAACAAATAATCGACCACTATATCTGAGGGCTCCATCTGCTGCTATATCAAATGCTATAGACTTCTGATCCTGAGCCTTGGATTTGAGCTGCTCTAAGCTAAGATCCTCCTGTTGCCGTGCTTTTACCTTTATAACTAGAGATGATACAGTTGTGTCCTGAATTGTGACCCCACTATCGTCTGCCTCTAGAAATCTAACTCATAAGCTAGCTAACTGATGAAGCTCTCGTGCTAGCTCATACTTCTCAACACTTAAATAGGATAAACTACACATAGATCTTCGACTAAGGGAATCGGCTACCACTTCGCCTTTCCTGGATGATATAAAATATCCACGTCGTAGTCTTTTAGTAACTCAAGCCATCGACGTTGTTGCAGATTTAACTCCTTCTGTCTAAAGATATATTGAAGGCTTTTATGATCTGTGAAGATGTCAACATGAATGTCATACAAAATAGTGTCTCCAGATCTTTAATGCATGCACAACTGCAGCCAACTCTACATCGTGGGTCAGATAGTTCTTATCATGCTTCCTCAATTGCCTTGAAGCATATGCGATAACCTTACTATGTTGCATTAGAACACATCCCAACCCAACACCAGAAGCATCACAGTACACCGCATAGCCTTCTGAACCCTCTGGCAATGCTAGAACTGGTGTTGATGTCAACCTGTCTTTTAGCTCTGGGAAACTATGCTCGCAAGCCTCAATCCACTGAAACTTAGCTGTGTTTTTAGTCAGTTTCGTTAATGGTGCTGAAAGTGAATAAAACCCCTCTACAAACCTTCTGTAGTACCCAGCTAACCCTAAGAAACTATGAACCTCAGTTGGAGTCGTAGGTTTGGCCCAAGTTTTTACGACCTCAATCTTTTGTTTATCAACCGCAATGCCTGCATCTGATACAATATGGCCTAAGAAAGCTACAGAGTTCAACCAGAACTCACACTTAGAAAACTTTGCATAAAGTTCTCGATCTCAAAGAACCTGAAGGACTGCTCGCAGATGATTTGCATGCTCAACTTTTGAACGTGAATACACCAAAATATCATCAATAAATACAATCACAAACAAGTCTAGATAAGGCCTGAATATACTATTCATAGGTCCATGAACACTGTTGGGGCATTAGTTAGTCTAAAAGACATTACCAAGAACTCAAAGTGTCCATATCTGGTTCTAAAAGTTGTCTTTGGAACATCTTTCTCCCGAACTCATATCTGGTGGTACCCTGATCTTAAATCAATCTTTGAGAAGCACTCATCACCTTGTAACTGAACAAACAAGTCATCGATCCTCGGAAAGGGATACTTATTCTTTATAGTCGCCTTATTCAGCTGTCGATAATTGATACACATTCTTAGTGAGACATATTTCTTCCTCACGAATAACACTAGCGCACCCCATGGTGAAGCACTAGGTCTGAAAAAGCCTTTATCCAGCAAGTCTTTCAGCTGATCCTTCAACTCCTTTATCTCAGTATGAGCCATTCTATAAGGAGGGATAGATATGGGTTGCGTACCTGGTAGCATATCGATAACAAAATCCATTTCTAGTTCTGAAGGGATACTAGGGAGCTCGTCTGGAAATACATCTAGAATCTTATTAACTACCGGAATAGACTGAAGAGTTGGTGGTTCTGCATCTATATCATGAACACGAACAAGATGATAAATACAACCCTTAGTGATCATCCTCCTCGCCTTAAGATAGGAAATAAACCTACCTTTCGGCATTGCTGTATCGCCTTTCCATTCCAGAACTTTCTCTCCTGGAAAGTGGAATCTAACAATCTTTGTTCGACACTCAATATTAGCATAACAAGATGCTAACCAGTCCATACCTATAATGACGTCGAAATTGACCATCTCTAACTCTACCAGGTCTACAGAGGTCTGGCGGTTGATAATTCCGTGCAACCTCGATAGACTTTCCTGGAAATAATAGACTCACCAACTGGTGTGGATACAGTAAAGGGTCGATCTAATGACTTTGCTACTATACATAACTTCCCTGCAATAAATGAGGTAACATAAGATAGAGTAGATCCAAGATCTATCAAAGCATAAACACAATGAGAGCAAATAATTAATGCACCTATCATAACATCTGGTGATGACTGTGAGACCTGTCGGTCGTCTAGTGAATATGTATGGTTCTGGCCACCCAGAACAAGATGCTCCCTCTCTGCCTCCGCCTCTACCTCTACCTGCTGAAGTCTGGGGTCCACGCTCTATAGGATGTGATGATGAGGAAGAACCTACTACTGATCCAGTCGACTGACCTATACCACCCTGACCTATGGTCGGGCATTTCCTCCACCCATGCCCCTACTGTCAACAAGAATAACAACCTGTGGAACCCTGCTTGCACCTCCCAAAATGCATCCTACCGCAAGTAGCGCAAAGCGGCGGTGCTGTCCTAGCCTGGACTGAGCCTCTCTGGTGCTGAGAGCCTGATACTCGTGAACCCTCACCAAGGCCTGACTTCCCCTGACGATCAAATATACTACCCTAGAACTATTGTGGTGGAGGTCTAGGTGGCCTACTAGAATATTGAGGACTGGGACCACCCTGAAAATCTCCATGTGAACCAGCAGGCCTACCCCTCTTCTGTCTCTCTATCGATCCTCTCAGTCATATACTATAGTTGTCGGTGATCTTCTATGCCTTGGGCAAAGGCCTGAATTCGCGAGATATCCATATTATCATTTAGTGCAGCAGTAGAACAAGCGTCGATATAGTCTGAGTCAAGCCATCCCACAAATCTACGAACCCTATCATGCATCGTATCAACAAATGCTGGTGCATATCGAAACAATGAATCAAATCTCAGCCCGTAATCTTGGACACTCATGCTGCCCTATCGGAGGTTCAAAAACTAGTCCACTCGGTCATCCCTAATCTATCGAGGCAAATAGTGATCTATGAAAGATCCTGCAAAGCTATCCCAAGTGGGTAGAGATGCATCTTTTCCTCTAGATCTCTCCCAGCTTTCGTACCAAAATACTACAATATCACACAATCGAAATGCTGCTAACTCAACTGACTCAGTCGTTGAGGCATGCATGACTCTGAAGATCCTATGAAGTTGATCAACAAAGTGTTGAGGGTCCTCTCTGCGATCTATCCCTGTAAACTGTGGAGGATTCAAGGAAAGAAATTCATGAACTCTCAAACTTTCGGGACCTTCAGAAGGTCCGGCAACATCTGGCGCAACTGGCTGGCGCTGTGCAGCTACTAACTATGCTAACATACATACTGCACTCTTGAAATCCTGGTCAGATTGAATAAGAGGAACTAAATGTGGTACTGCTGGTGGAGTCGGGGATCCTGTAGCCCTCGGAGGCTCCTGAAGCGATGGAAAAGCTATAGGAGGTTGAGAAGATGTATCCCTCTGGGTTTCACAATGTGCTACCTCCACATGTGGTACTGATATACCGAGAGTTTACGGCATTTATAATACAATTCACTTACAAGTTGTGTGTGTCTAGGGCCTTTTTGTATGGGTTTTTATGTGTCTTTATCATGTTTTGTAGGAAAGATGTTCAGGCGCGGAATTAAAGAGACAGCTGAAAGAAATGCAGAAAAGGGCATCTACGGAGATGATTTACGGACCGTATGTCTATTGACGCTCCATAGATCATGGTCGTAGATCAGGAGCCAAGGCATGGAGACAAATCAGGGAAATCTGACCAACTGTGGAACCACGGTGCCCATTGACGGTCCGTAGATGGATCTACGGACTGTACTGTTGATCCGTAGATAGATACTGCGAGGGTTCCAGTACCTGATTTTGAAGATTCTAAGTGTGGAGCTACAGAGGGGTATTGACGGACCGTAGATCGATCTACGGACCGTACTGTACATCCGTCGTTTGCTTCAGAGAAGCTGGTTTTTGGGAGCTGAAATATTTTCTAAGTCCTGGCTGACGGAAGGGACTTACGGACCGTCGATCCATCGACGGTCCATAAGTCAGTCTCGTGGAATGAAGACGCGTACCTGAAACAAACTTTCCTTAATTTGTTTCCCTTTTTATTTAGGATTTGTTTTCTATAAAT
>JAJOOO010021509.1:0-12086 GCA_029582685.1 Solanum piurae
AACTCAAGTAAACCCTTCAAAGATAGAAAGCCGGAGTCCTCTTTGAAAAGTTTTTCAGAGAAAGGAGAGCTAGCATCTAAGAATGATCAAGAAGCAGAGCAACTGACGTAAACAGAAGGGATAAGGGCCATATAGTAAATGAGTCTAGTGTACCAGGAGCTTTGTAAACGTATAACAAAAGGAGTAATGCTGTGAGAAAAAACACCCATTCTAGATAGTCTAGAGTTACGACAACATACCTAGTATAATCTCACAAGTGAGATCTGGAAAGGGTTGTGTAGTGCCAATAGTCTTGAGTTGCACTAAACAAGAAAAAGATAATTTAGAAAGGACATATCAACACCAATATGAAGTCTAATGGTTCTACTTGACAAGTTCAAGCAGGTGATTTGTAGCTCAATGATTTACCAAAGGAAAATACCCATACAATGAAATCAGGCATTCAGGTATTTTATGATAGCAGCGAACTCAATAAATAGCGATACATTGATACACATCAATCCAAGTATCGTTCCAGATAACAATTATACCAACATACATTGACTTATTAGGAAAAGTTGCAAACGAACTGGGTAATATCCGTGCATAACTGTAACCATCATCCTATGACTTAGGAAAGACATAGGAGATACGGCTAGTTCCACAGAGAATGGCCTCACAATTACTGTAACCCCCATCTCCTACGGGGCTAGGGTCTGGCCTTCTTAACCAAAAACTCAATAGTTATCAACAAATGGTCGTGAAAATCAAATTTACAGACAAGCATGGAGAGCACATGATCTCAAATATGGCTAAATTACTAAAATATGAAAACAACACTGTCATGGACTCTGGTTTTTTGGTTCTGAGAGACGCATTCAGAAATCCACATCAGGTTCCTTATCTCCTGCTCTCTCAGCCTTATATATGAGAAAAATACACCGTAGTGGAACTGCAATGAAAAGAAAAGAGTATCATAAGGAAGCAGACGGATTGAAAGATTTTTCTGCTGCATATTTCTGGGGGACTCTTTTAGTGAGGTTTTTGGGGTAGGAAAATTTGGAAGTTCTCCTATACAAATAAGAAGATTAACAATAAAGATTGCTCAAATGAACAAACCTGTTGTTCAAAAGATAAGCAAAGACGTTTCACTTCCTCTTCATAGAAAGCCTTGTCGAGCATCTGGCTCTCCCCATATGACAACTTAGAAAATATGGATTGATAAGGGGGGTACTTTTCCATGACACCGCGGACCTACAGCAAGAAGAAAAGGACAATTAGAAGACAACAGTCCATGTAAGGAGGATAGAAAACAAAATAATATTAATTTTAATTTGTCATTAATTTATTATAACTTTTAGTTGTCACAACAAAAGTATTAATTTGCTTGTCTCCTTTAATCTACAAACAAAATTCTGTTTTCGTTTCGTCTTATCTTCCTCTTATCCATCATCTACCTTCAAATAGTATTAAACCCACCAGGCACTATATGATGCTTCACCACTTTTTATAAAGGGCGAGAACTGCATGCAATGTAGTACCCAACCACAATAAGAATTTCCTTATCTAGCTAACTATTTATTTAACTAGGGAAAGAATCCTCCAGGTGCATAAAAGCTGCAACAAGAAAAATAAACAAGAGTTGGTCGTACAATACCTGATCTATATCTTCACATATGGCAAGTTCCTCATGACCGTACGGGTAACTATTTAGCATAGATAGTGTCAGAAAGAGAGGTAATGTAGCATATAAAGAACATGAATGATTGAGCTACATGAACTTACAGTAATCCAAAATTAGAGTACAACTTCCTGCGGTCATCACGTGTTAGCTCAGTGCCAATGCTGCAAATGAAAATATTTGTAGTTAATAATAGAAGCATTATTACAAGGTACATAATAAACTTTATCCAGCAGGATTATGGGAAATCCCAAAACAGTGACATGCCTGTTTATAGTAATATTAACAGCTCTTCTGTCGGCCTCAAAAGAAAGCAAATCAGACATGATTTCTGCAGTTGCACCGCCTAATTTCTGTAATCATATTAGACAAGTGAAATGAGTGCTAAACTTCATTAAAATGTAGAGCAGGAAAAATATGATAGAAAATTTTACAGCAAACAGTACCTGGCAAAATCGGTAGAAATCTTCAAGGTATGCCTTGTACAGTGTGTTTCTCATAATCTCAATGTTCATGTCATCCAAGTCCTACTCAAAAGTAAGTCCATAAACAAAACAATAATATTGATAAATGGAGGAAACAAACTGATAAAAGCAACTGATGCATGGATTAAGATATTCCTATATCAACAACCAGACCTACTTGGAGTATACAAAATAAGATAAGTATCATCCTCAAAACAGCAAGAAATCTTGACAGAATACCAGGCTCTGGTAAAAAGTGAGGAAGAGGATCCTGGTTAACTACTTATGAAGTGCAAAAGCTTACAATCATTTACTTGCTAATTTCTTCAGAGGGACAGCAAACATAGAAAAGGTCGATGCTCAAGAAAATACAGGAAGAAGGCAACATTTTTGGGGGAAACGAAACATGTAGTTACTGATTACCTATCAAAGTTTAAAGTAAAGGGTGAAGCATTTGATACCTCTGAAGTAATGCACTCAGAAAAGTATGGAGCCAAGGGTGTGTCAACAAGCACCAGCCTGTATAGTTCCCTCATATTCTGGGCAACTGCCAGAGAAGCAATGCTGCAGAATAAATTAGAATAGTCAATACATGCTTTCATTTAGCTCTAATAATTCAATGCAAGCATTTGGAATAATACCTGTCAAACATGCCCAGAGGGTGGCATTTCTCCAACAGTTCTTGGACATCTCTCTCATGCAAAGTTCCGGTGACAATTAGGACAACATTATCAATCATGTGGCCATACCTGAACCATATGATTAAATACCAAAACTCAGATTTGATTATGTAGCAGAAGTGGGTAATAGTATAATACACTAAGCTAGATGCACATAATGCCATTTCAGGCACTATACTGACCAGTATTATTATGCAAATTTTCATACAATATTAAATGCTTAGCATCAGCATAATAAGGATAATATGACCACCCTACATTTAGCCACGCATACACTCATTCAGGTGGTGAAACATCCTCTTATTTGCTTGTCTAAAATTATTGGGGAACAGTCAGAGAAGATGATAGACCTGGAAAGTTTACTTTAGTTTAAAACACAGCATGGCTCATTAACTTCAGGATCTAAAGCTGAGGGTTATCTTGTGCACGGCAACACACATGTACTTTTTGTTATTTTTTATAAAAACAAAAGGAATACATGAAATGTTCTTTTATCTTCTTTGTTTTTACACTACTGCAAGTACATGTTGCCAAAAGAGAAAGCTTTGAATGCTACATTTGATAAAGACTTTAATGTATTACTCCTTCTGTCCCAATTTATGTGATTCACTTTGACTGGCACAATGTTTAAGAAAGAAAAGACTTTTGAAACTTCTGGTCTAAAACAAGTCATAGTTATAATCATCTCATTAAGTGTAAAAAGGAAAATGTAAAGAAATTATTTTATTTCTAAAGAAAGAAAGGTATCATTCTTTCGGGATAGACTAAAAAGGAAAGTATAACACAAAAATTGGAACAGAGGGAGTATATATGGATAATTGTTGTTGGTTTTTTTGATGAAGTAAAGGATTTCATTAAAGAGCACCGGGTGATGCGAAAGGAAAAAGAGTACAAAGAAAGAGAGTTAGTTTCCTTACATGAGTACTAAGCTAGTATCAATCAAAGAGCTAACAAAATCCAAAAAGCTGTCAACGCTATTAAATGGAGACAAAATGTTCCAACTAAACAAATTGACTAGGCATCTAGCTTTTAGAGTATGGACACATTGTTATTCAGGTATGAGGTTTCGTAGAGGTGAAACTTCCGAATCTAGAACAGAATGATTTTTTTTTGGGGATAAGTGTAGAATAAAATGTAGTTACATACATACTTCTACATGCATGACTCTCAAGTTCCTCTCTTCCAATGAGCAAATATCTAAAGAACGTTTAAACTCAGTGAGGACACTAAGTATTATGTTCCCTTTGTTGTATGGGGCCATCTTGGGTGATGCTAAGAACCGCGAGACTGTTCAACTATCTAGAGAGGCTACCTAGTGGTGTAAATGTTAAGAAACTTTAAGACGCAACTCCTTTTCGTATCTTGTGGAAGCTGGAAATATAGATATGTTATGACTTATTTATTTATTTGTGTAATCAAAATGATGTAAATGGTATACATTTTTTTGATAAAGATAAAGTAAATGGTATACATGATTGTATTGATATTTTAAGCTCTTCATTGCAGTAACTAATCATAAGGATGGGTAACACGCCCTTCATGTTTATGACTAAATTACTTTTAAGTATATCTGATATTCCCTAAAGAGCAGCACCAACTTGGTATTGTTTCATCCTTCTCTTATTTTAGAATGGTAAAAGTATTGTTTCTAAAGAGCAGAAAACTGCTGCAAGTATTTACATAGGATTTTTTTTTTGATGAAGTAGTATTTGCATAGGAATTGTTTCATCTTTTTCTTAGTACATTAAGGGTGTGTTGAAAATTGCTATACGGCCATAAGTCCTAATGCGACATATTACAACATATGTTAACGTAGTAGTAAAATGAGTTCTCAGTTCATTTATACAAAGACGTGCTCTTTAATGAGAGGTAAAATTCCAACATTGTTCATTGAAAGAATAAAGTTGTAATTGTATTTCTCTAAGATAATTGTACATGCTCATGCATGGCAAAACTAAAAAGTGGGTATAGAGTAAAGAAACAGTTTTTCCCCAGCAACACAAATAATATTTACCTGATGTATTCCAGAAAGGTTGACAAGGGCTCTGTGGCTTGGCAGAGCATGTGGTTGAACTCATCTACAAGTTTGACAGTACATTTCTCCACAATCGTAGTAGTGTGTAAAGGGGAAGGCTCTGCAAAAGGCCAGCAAAAGTATAATAAGGAAAAAAAAACTAGAAAAAGGAAGAATCTGACAGTGATCTGTATTAAGCATTGCAGAAGAAAGGTGTATTTTCAAGAATTGCAAAAACATCAACGTTTAAGCAGCATTTTAGTATATGCTGCTCAGAGTTCCTCCTACTATCCAGCAAATTCTGGAATCCAGAGTCCAGACATTCTGAAAACAGAACCACCTTGAGGAATGATATTGGGATATTGGCTACCATTACAACAACAACATACCAGTGTAATCCCCACAAGTGGGGCCTGGGGAGGGTGGGGAGAGTAGACTGGTAGTGTGTAATCAGACCTTACCCCTACCTTGGAGGTAGAGAGGCTGCTTCCGATAGACCCTCGGCTCAATGAAAAAAAAGGGTCTAATAAAGATTTAACAGGAGTGAACAAGTCACGGCAAAATACGTTCGAGAGCATGTTAAAGCATGCTGAAAAAAGAAACACTACTACAAAAATACAATATGATATTCGAAGTGCAAGAACAAACTACCTCACTACCATTTACTTACAAATCTGAATCAACTTCAAATAATCAATTTGATACAAATACAAGAAAATGCCTAATCGAACACGAGGCATCAATTGATTTATAAATTATAATCATAGGCAACAAAATTATGAAATAAGGACTATTACGTAAGAGTTAAACTTATCTCAAGCTAATCCTGAACCTACAAAAACAAACAACCTCAGTAACTTGTACTTACAAATCCGAGTTAACTTCAACATAATCCAATCAATACAAAATACAACAAAAATGCCTAATCTATCATGAGGTTTCATTTAATTTATGCTCATAAGCAACAAAATCACGAAATAAGGATGAGAAACTTGCAATTTTGAAAATACGGACTGTACTCAGTAGCGGGGAGGAGCATCTTAATGTTATCGTTTTCCATTAAACTAGCTAGAGTACACAACGAATACTACATAAAAGAGTTAAACTGATCCCAAGCTAATCCTGAACCTACATAAACATCACTCAGTGCGGGGCCTCCTGTGTGGGGTCAGGTGATGGTCAACAACTCAGGCCGAAAATGTTGAAACTAACTCACTACCTTTTTACTTGCAAATCTGAGTCAAACTTCAAAATAATCCAATCGATACAAAATACAACAAAATGCCTAATATAAACTGATCTCGAGTCAATGCCGAACCGACATAAACAAACTACCTTGTCACTTACAAATCCGAGTCAAACTTCAAAACAATCCAATCCATACAAATACAACAAAAAAAGTGCCTAATCTATAATGAGGCTTCAATTGATTTATGATCATAACTGATCTCAAGCTAATGCCGAATCTACAGAAACAAACTACCTCCTCACTACCTCTACACTTAAAAATCTGAGTCAACTTCAAACAATCCAATCGATACAAATAAATACAATAAAAATGCCTAATCTATCACGATTTCCGATCACAGGTAACGAAACTTACCGTTTTGGAGATAAGGACCGTATTCAGTAGCGGAGAGATGCATCTTGATGTCATCTAGAGTTTCGCACTGACATAGATTGTTGTAATCTGCAGCGGTGAGAAGACCAGATCGGTGACCTCTAACGATGGCTTCCAAATAGCCACTGTGAATGTTGAAGGTAAGCGCTTCGAATCCGTACATGGTTGATATAGAATCCTCCACAGATACAGATCTGAAGCGGAATTTGGAGAAATTGTTTTCTTATCTTAGAGAGAAGATGGTGAATTGAATTTTGTGGGTATAGTGGGTTGGGGTAACGAACAAATGAACAAAGGCAGATCAATCAAGTTCTAGAGAGAAATTGACAGAAATGGTCCCTTATCTTTGGTAGTAGTTCAATGTAGTTCCTTAAGTCTCATCTAATCAATTTTGGTCCTTTAAGTTTGTGAAGTGAGCACTTTTAATCAACTTCAAATACTTAGTGGATTCTGATTGAAAAAATTAATCGGAACTGGAGAATTTTTCAACCAAAAATTTGAATTGGAACATAAAATATTACACCAGACACTCTAGATAGACAAACAATATCGGAAACTCTATCTCAAAAGTTGTTGTATACCCTTGAAATAAACCAAAAATAGCATAAAATATGAAATATGTACTTCCAAATGCGAGTTCCCATTTAATATTTTTTTATTTTCACAATTCTGATTAAATTTTATAATCAAAGTTTGGTAAATATCTAACGAAAACCAAAAGAGTCATTTTTGTCAAACTTAAAGGACCAAAACTACTCAAGTGATACTTAAGGGGATATATTGTACCTACTACTAAACATAAGGGACCATTTGTGCCTTTTCTACAACTTGTAGCCTATTTAACGTGTTCCGTTGACAAAATGACATGTAATGTTTTTCTTTTTGTCTGATTTTTTTTTTTTAATTTAATCATTTGGTATTGTGATTGGTAAAAAAAAATGTTGTACTCAATAATTACAACAAAAACTATACTTCAATTTTCATGTTTATGTCATAAATTGAGGTGAAAACGAATAAGAAGGTATATATAAAAGATATATGTCTATCACAAACTCATTGTTCAATTCTTACATCCTTGATTCTTGACCATCTTATCAACAATGTGAAAATTCAAATAGTCAACCAACTCAGCTACTACTGAGATTCACCGTTTCAATCCATCTCAATGAATGAAAAAATAGTTTTAAATTGAGAAGGTTCATGACAAATTGAGTAAATGAAAAACTCACTCACCAAATTAACAATACAAGATGGAGCTGTTCATCTATATTCTATTAAATATGATTACCAACAAAATAGAATGTGGAAGAAACTATCCCAAAATTGTCAAAAGAAATTTATAGGTTGTAAGATCATCAAAATTATATATACACATAATGACTGAAGAAACAAAATAGCCATTTGAGACCAAAAGGCATAAATAGCTGCTGATATTACAATCTCTTACAAATTTTTCAGTGTACCTTTGTATGTCTGCTGCATCATCCACAAATTCATCTTGAATGTGTAGTGGTTACAATCACTAACTTTGTTGTGCAGTTTCATTCTTGTACCCTGATGCCCTCCCGCTTTTACCAATCAAAAACGGCTCGGAAAAATTATTTTCAGGATGAATGTCAAGGCCGTGATATGACCTAGTCGCGAAGTACTCTGCACCAGATTTAGCTGTTCCGGGCATTAGAGTTTGTGAGTCCTTGTCACGAACACGCAAAGCCTTCTCTGTGATGTTCACTAAAGCAGAAACTCCATCTTCAACTTCTTCAACCTCTGAAGAAGAGAAGACATTTAAAACTTTAACAAGAAGAATGCCTTCAAGTTATAATTTCTTTTTTTAGAAAAAGGCACCATACAGGCAGAAGTAATCATGGGAACACCACAAAATTAATAGAAATCAAACATAAAAGATAGACAGTTATGAAATAAGCAAGAATTGAATTTGCAGGATAAAGAGACTCCATTTACACTGGTGAAAAGACGAAAAGAGCATTCCAAGACCCAAAAACTCATGAAAACTATATCTTAAAACAAACCTAATTCATCAACTTAAAAAAAAAAGGACCAAAAACAAAACTTTTTTTGGTTCCTCACCCGGTGTCTGGTACCCACATTGGAGCCCGACTAAATCCAAGAAATCCCACATTGGGTGGTAAAGCGCTCCCTACCCAAGGGGACTCGAACCCAAGACCTTATGTAGTAGTTACTTATCCATCATAATAGTCATAATTAAATCACTTATCAAAAGTAAATACAAAATCGACTGTGTAACTCAGTCAAGAAGTGATACTCGACAGTTTTAATATCTGAACAGAAGCTATGCATGTACAGTTTTATGGTAGATGTATTCATCTTGAACCAAAAAAATAAATGCAAGTAGACGAATGCACCTTGCTGTTCAACATCTTCGACATATCCACCCTGAATGAATGAAAACCGCGCTTCTGACTGGTTTTTCGCTTCCATGGGGGAAGAAGTAATCAAATCCCGGAATTCTGTCACATAAGCCCCAGTCCATTCGCTTCCTCTGGAAAAAATTGATTAAATGATTAAAAAGGTTGCTGCTTTGTTAATTTCCAGCTTTTCTGAATAAGTGTGACTATGATATATTTCATCGGTTTTCCAATTTATTGAAGGAATTATTTAACCAGACGACTTTTTTCCAAATGTAACCAACAATAGAGGCGGGCACGCACTTGTAAAGAAGAAAAACTTCAATCCTTTTCTCATTTTTCTGCATTGACTATCTTCCATAATATTCACAATAGCTATCTTATAGTGGGCAAAATTAGAAGTTCAAGTGATAGTCATGAAACCTCAAGAGATGGATTTCAAATTACACCAATTTGAGGACTTGAGTATCACTTGAATGGCTTTTGGAAATCATTATATGATAGAATTAAGATTTGAAAGTCATAACAATCCAAAGGATCCTAATGAATATATATTAAAGGTGAAAATGTTATATTAGTATAGGCTGAAGTTCCTTTTTAACATTCCCCTCCCCCTCCGGCTTACTCAAACTCCCAGAACTAAGTTAGAAGACAAGAGCTATACTAAAGAGCTTATATAAAAACCTTCATATCTTAGAAGGATAGGCCCCTAGTAAGTTTCAGCATGAACTGCCACTGCCTAACTCAATTCCTACTTTTGTCCAACATCAAGAAAAAGCTACCAACCCAGATACTCCGCCACACATAATGCAATGAGCTTCCAGAACACGTGGATGAAAGCTAACAAGATAACTTTAATCTTTTTTATACGTTGGACTAACAGAACACTAAATCATTAAAAGAAACGTGAGTGGGCGAAACATAAAAAGGAGTTCGAAATACTACCTGCTGAAAGCAATCATTGCTTCAAAAGGAGTAATAACTGGAGCTAAGAACTCTTTACTATCCAATAGAGCAGTTTGTGCACAAGAAACATAAATGAAGATATCACACTGCAAATATACAGAAGAGCTTCAGCAAACTCACAAATGACAAAAATACCTCTGACATCATGCAACTTTGGTGATTTACCTCAGGGAAGTTGGCAAGCTTTGCAGGGTTAGGTCTCCCCATAACAAAAGTATAGGCCTTCTTCCCAGCTCGTGTAATCAAGTCTTTCATCTGATGAATCATGTGGAGGTAACCAGCTGCACCAACAATAGAATAATAAAAGCTTTAGTCTACCAACTGCAAAGGAGTAAAACTTACAAATGTGGAAACTTTCAAATTGCACCAAGTCTGAACCTACAAAGTCCAAGTATGTCTACTAGAAAGTACCTACGCCAAGTGTTCCAACCAAGATCCCTATGATGCTAGCATCCTTTGCTTTCTCAATAAGGAAGTACCTGCAGAGACATCATTAGTACAGAAACCATGAAACAGTGTTAAAAGCATGTGCATCAATAATCAGAGAGCTAACAAA
The DNA here is from genome assembly GCA_029582685.1 of Solanum piurae. Lineage (NCBI taxonomy): Eukaryota > Viridiplantae > Streptophyta > Magnoliopsida > Solanales > Solanaceae > Solanum > Solanum piurae. The sequence continues at coordinate 10,349 of JAJOOO010021509.1, forward strand.
ATCTGTCTGATGAAATAAAGGGATTGATACAAAAAAGTTGCTAATAATACCTACGCTTAAGAATCCTTTTCTGCTGAGAAAAGTCATTCACCAAAAGATCTTCAGTAGCATCATATCTGACTGGGATAACTCAGAGAACATAGAAGACAACAATCAGTAACATCAAAAAGACAGAACTAGCATCAAATTTTATCAGCACCAGAAAGAATTGTCTACAGATAAATTCTTCTGAAAAAATGAATCTTCTAATAAAAGAGACAATAATTCCTTTCTTCTTTTTTTTTTTTTTGAAGGATTGAAAGAGAGGAACTTCAGCAACATAAAAAGGTTAATAATTTTTTCATCCTCAAACTTATTATTATTGACTAGTAGAACCAATTGGATTAAGAAGATCAAAAGAAAATAAAAAGAGAGAACAGACAGAAAGTTAAAAACACCCCCTTTTAGACCAGCAAAGGAAAAAAGAATGATAATCTTATCTTGTTGAGGTCAGGATGTTGAAAGAGATATGAAAATAGATAGTACTAGATGGAGGATTTTTGCAGTCTCAGAACACTAAGTGAGAAGAATTTCAACCAGGAGAAACAGAGGCAATTCTAATGTATCCGAGAGATAGCCTTCACAGCCAAACCATTAAATGGCAAACCCTGACAACTTTACATACAAGAAAGTAAAATCCACACCTATTTCACAAGCATTGTATGTCATTAGTATATTTGCAAAGGCTGGGTCATCTGAACCAACATAGAAAATCAAATAGTCCTCCATCCTGCGTCCCACTGGTAACGACCATGTCAACCCTCCAATACAATATGCTGCATTGCTCTCCTGAGTAGAGCGCATATTTGCACATTGACCATCACTTAGTTCTGGTTGCTCATTCATCGAGCTAAAAGTCTCAGGTGGAGTTATAATTGGAGACATAATATCAGCATAATGGACTTCCAGCTCGAAGCATGCTTGAGCACCCACTGATGCTTTGATTTCCGTGATTGCATGTGCATATTCAAGTCCATATAGAACCTGCAGTTATAAGGAAAAAACATTTTAAAAAATTTTAATGTATAATTTAGACTACCAATTTTTTGGTGTCCTTGACAAGTAATTCTGACAGCTTTTATTGTTGTTTGACTGAATCGCATATGGAAGCAAAACACACGTAGAGCAACACGGTGAATTCTAGCTTTAATAATAGACCTAAACATTTATACAATTAGTGTCATTGCCACATCCTATGAAAAATCAAGAAAATTATTAAGGATATTGTATAGAACATTCTTAATGATTATGCTATTGACAAGAAAATCATTTAAGGATATGGTACAGAGTATTCTTAAATATTATATAATAAATATAATCAGAATTCCAAGAATTAGGAACTTTTCAGGTTAGTTTTCAAGGGTTAATTCAAGGTTTTTTAAAATAAAGGTAAGTATTTTATTCACAAAAACAATACAAAGTGAGTACTCATATCTGTACAAGTACATTGTAGTTGCATCCGTCTCCTTTTACTGTACGGTGTCTAAAGAGCCCAAAAGATTATCAAGGTGATTTCCATTTTCATATTGCACCAAAATTCAAAAGATTGTACACATCTAAATTTTATGCAGTGCATTCCAAAAGCCATTTTCTCGAAATATCTCGAGTTCCTCTCCTTCCAAATTGTCCACAGCATGCAACAGGGAATAGTTTTCCGCAATGCCTAGAACAGTTTCTTTATCCTCTGACTTGTCCAGCC
>JAJOOO010021511.1:0-13548 GCA_029582685.1 Solanum piurae
ATTTTCCGGAAGGGTCAAAATCATTTTTGTAATTTAAAACAGAAGGGAGCCATGAGCTCAAACATCCACAAAAAGTAGTGTAAAAGCAACTTTAAACAGAACAACCCAAATATATACAAAATAACACGAATATCAACACAAAAGGTGTGGGCCTCACCCCACCACACTTAAAAGAAATTTGTCCTCAAATGTAATTAACACAGAATAAAGAAAGAGATAGAGAAAGGTAGAGAGGGGATCCTATCTAAGTAGTCGCTCCGTCTATCTGGGCATCAGTGTCTGCGATGACTTGCAGAAGGACCAGCTTCACTTGACCTAGCAACAGATGCTAGGGATGCCTGAATAACAACATATATCATGATTTCTTCATTCTCTGCTATGTCATCAGCTGCAGCTCCCTCAAACATCTCTTCGTCAATCTCTTCCTTGGATTTAAGATTGGCTATTTTGTTTTGCTCTATCCTCATGTCCAGTGGTGGTTTGAGGCATCGCAGGCATGTCTGGAGTCTCCTTCGTTCCAAAGATCATGGACACAACACTGAACTTCAGGTGGTTTACATTTTTTCACAGCTCAGCAATGGCAGCTTTTAAAGCTGTCACCTCATCTGTGGCCCCTTGGTTGTGTTCATACACTGCTATACTGGCCGCTAAAGCGTTAATGATAGTGTTCAGAGGTGTCACAATATTAGCTAGGGCAATCTTGATCATGCTTGGAACAGAGGCCTCTAGACTGGCAGCCCGACAGTCGGCAGAAAGGCTAAGCTGTCCCATCCGGAGTAGGGAAGCTTGGGTGAGTGGAGGCCGAGAAATAGCAACAACAACAATAGGTCTTGGAGACCTTGAAGCAGCGGAAGAATCTGGTGGTGCCTTTGCAGGTGATGATTCTATGTTTCCAGACTCCACTAATGTTACCTTCTTCCTTTCTGTTTCATCCTTAAGGTACTCGGCTTCTATCCTCCGGATAGGCATCATTTCCATATTTTTCTTGGCATACCAATACCCGAGCTTGTCTGCACAATGTTGTGATCAATACTAGGAATGGAAGTGAGGTCTGGCTCTGCCTTGCACGCATTAGTATCTCTGAAGCAATGATTTCTCCCAAGTTTATCTATTTTTCCTCTATGATGCAACCTAGGCAAGCTACCTTGGCAAGGTGAAGAATCGACTCATTCCGAAATGGCATGATTGTGCTGCTGATAAAACCAAACCAGAACCTTGCTGCTATGTTTAGTTCTTCTTTTTCAATCGGAGCTCCTTCCGCCAATCATTTCAGAGTCTTGTCTGAAATTAGTGGGGCTAACCACTTTTTCATCTCATCCAGTTTCTTTGTTCTGATTAATTGCTGGAAGTGATCTCCAATATTCGTGGACATGCCCAAGACCACGTTAATCACCTCACTATCACACTTCACTCTCCTGCCTCTGACAACCACATAGTCTACTTCTTTGAAGGTTGTTGCTAGTTATTTTTTCTGGGGTATTAGTGCACTATATGCACTATATAATTCTCTTACCCAGTTTGGAATATAAGGGCCGTGAGGCCTGGTGAAAATTTGGAACTTATGGTATCTCAGGCATTCCATTATCTCTGGGTGTCTATCTATAACCCTGTCTATGGACAAATGCTTTTCCTCTAGAATTGTTCTCAGTCCCTAAGTTTTTACTCGATTTGTCGATTTAGGCAGACGATCTTGTACTGGAGGCGCTAATACCCTTACTTGCTCTGGAACTGGAGATGTAGGAGTGGTAGTCTAGGTATTCCTGATCCTGGATGGAACCTTCAACTTCTTCGTTTGCCGCTCAGCCCTCTGTGCTATTGAAAGATCATCCTCATCCGAACCCACATCTTCACTTTCAGATTGGTTGGGGTCATTTCTGTAAAATCCATCATTGTCAGTGCTTCCATCTAATAGTTCAAGGATCTTATCCTTGCCCTTGCCTCTCCCCCCCCAAACTGTGGAAAGCTTAGCAACCTTACTTCTGGATGCAGCTGCATCCTCGTTGATTTTAATCCCTTTTGTTTTACCTTGGGGTGACCTACTTTCTCTTGCAAGTTTAGTTCTAGCCATTTCTGCAAAGAATTTGGGAAGAAATTAGAACAACTAAATCAAATTCATAAGGACACAATTGTAGACTATCTCGCCGAGTAGATCGGTGAATCGCCTAATTGCTTTTGCGAGCAGTGCTTTGTCCGCTGAAAGTTACAGTGCAATAACAGAAATGGGTGATCGAGGATACTTTCGGTGATTCACTGGTTGCTTTTGGCAATATGAGATTTCTCGCTGAGAGCTACATTATACATGTCTTAAGTAGCATGGAATTAAAGGTGAGATGGGGTCAGTAGGCAAATTGTTGAGTGATTTGGTGAGCTCTAGGTCGCCAATCGGCCCATCGTGCCTATTTCTCATCTATCTTCTCGATTTTCAACTCGCAACCCCTGAAAACAAAGTCAAAACATTTATTAGATCACTCAAGCTTACAATTTTTCTCTTTGCTCAACTTAAACAGTATGCAGGAGCACCTCATAAAATTTCAGTCATGTTAAATCATCAGAACGAGATTTAAATATCTAAAGTGGAAAGGTAGGATTAGCCACTCAAAAGAGGCACTTGAATAGTCTAAAGTAGTCATGAAGGCACAGTACACAACATGGGATGAAATTGCTTGCAATGAGATTATAATTATCACAATTAAATGCAGGGTTTTGAGGACTAACCTTTTAGGCAGATCAATTCAAGACTGTGATGCTAGGCAACAGATTAGTACAGATCTAAGCACTACTAAATCAACTAAAATACTCAAGAGATACGATTTAAAAAAAAAATACTAACTAGGTGCGATTTTATGAAAATCTAGAGTGAGAGAATGTGAAAAAGGTTGAAAGTCAAAACCCATGACCTTATAAAAACCATTCAGATCTCACTCATTCGTCGACATTAGTTTCTTTTGATCCACTACTCGGTGATTCACCGAGTGTCTATCTACCTCATCGAGTTTTACAGGACCTTTAGTTAAGGTGAGAATCCAAACGACGGTCTTTGTCGAGGTCGTTGATCTAGTCGGCGATTCACTGATTGAACTTGTGTGATTCATCTTGTACTTTTCACAAACTTTTCATGCCCAATCATACAAAATCAAGACACATTTATTTCAATAGTAACATACTACAAGCATTTAAGGGTTTTGGGTTGCCTCCCAAATAGCGCCTTAGTTAACGCAGTGGCACGACGTGAATCAGTACTCAAACTCCGTTTTTTGGGTTAGCCTTGGTATCACTAAACAATCCCCCATTTTGTTTCGGGTGGAGATCGGGTGACGCATAACCCATGATGTTCTCTAGCAGCTGGACAGCTATGGAATGAGACCAAATCATCCGCTTCATTCCTTTTATGTCTTCCTTTATTTCTTTCAGCTCTCCATCTTGCTCAGTCAGCTTGTGGCGAATTATTGAGAGCATTCCCTCAATACTTTTAACTTCATTGTCCTTGAGACTTTTTCGCTCATGAAGAGGGATGTATTTATGCTTCCTCTTACATTGGACCTCAATCTTCGCCATCTTTTTGGCCAACTCATCCATACGAGTCATTAGGGCGGCCAACATGAAGTCCTTTCCTACTTCTTGATTCATTTCAACCATTTGATTAAGCAGTTGAGCTGCTATCACATATGGCTATTTCGCGATGCCTCTCTGAATGAGTTGGTCAACCAACCTCTTGTTTCTAGGACCAAGACTTTTGTAGAAACAATCAAGGAGAGCTATGTTGGGAATGTCATGATTTGGGCATTGATTTATCAGTTTATTAAACCTTGCCTATGATTTGTGGATCCGTTCACCCTCCACTTGTTTGAGGTGAGGATACGATCCCGGAACATCATTACCTCTAATGGGGGAAACCCCATTGGCTCCCGAGTATAGCTCACCATGCTCATTTCCTCTGTTTGGATAAAAACAAACCAACAAAACAAAACTAAAGATTGAGTGAGTATACTACAACTAAGAAGAACAAAAATTCAACTAATCTAAAAATTCTCAAATAACACCACTCCTCGGCAGCGGCACCATTTTGATGTTTGCGTAATCAATGACACAACTTCCAATGCAAGTGTCTATGACAGTGCAATAGTATAATAACCCAACCAAGGGTTGGGGTTGAGACCCAAGGGAGTGGTTTCGAGAATTAATAGAAAAAAAAATCAGTTCTAACTAGTCGTAGCCAAAGACATTAACGATTAAAAACATTGTAAATTCAAGGGGGACATAGAAGTGTCAATTAACAATTGCGGTTTCGTCACATGTATAGCAAAAATAGTAAAAATAACAAAACAAATTTATGAATGAGAGGTGATTCTTGGGATGTGACCGGAATACGGGTTAATCTAAATTGTTGGGTACACGCTTTCGATAGAAAATATATAGAGTACTAGTGACTAGGCTAAGCTATACGTGGGAATAAATTCTCTCTCGAGCAACTTACCCCATTTCAAATGGGTTCTTCTTGGACACCCACTTGCTCCATGAAGACTAGCCTACGCCTTACCCCACTCACTCTCTCGAGCTGAGTGTTAGGATATAGGACTTGGGCTCACCCTCTCGGGCTGAACCTCATATCGACTCACTGCTTAGGCCATTAATCTAGTATTCTTGGTTTCGCGACCTCTCTCTCGACCAAGCCGAAAAAACATAAATAAACTTGTATTTGCAACTACAAATTTTTTAAATTCATCCACAACTACTACACCAAATCACCATTAAACTACATCTAATCTATCATCAAGCAAGACCCAACAACAATCTCAGCCCATATTTGCTAAATCAGACCCCAAGAATTGGTGTTTTTAGTCACACATCAAGAGATAGAAATTTATACCTAAATGAGATTGCATTCAAGTGGGTATGAAGATTTAAGTCTTGTTACAGACCAGGAATGAAGAATCCAAGAGACCCAAGTCCAAACCCTCAGAGATGAAATCCTCTTCTTCTTCAAGTTTCCAAAACCCTCTCAAACTCAGAGCAAAAATAAAAAGTACTAAAAATTATATTAATTGTTTCACACTAAAAATCAGACACTAAAATCTAATCTCTCAACGAGTATTTATAGGTTTCAAAAGTTTGTGCGGCAGCGGATTATTCGGCACATAATCCCTTAGGTGCAGTTCATCCCCATCTTGCACCATCCTTTAACATCGTCATGCTCTGTGTCATTGGGAGACATAGTATTGCTTCTCAAAACTCCTCGGTGATGCGCCGACAACTCCTTTTTTCTACCGATTTGATCCTTTCCTTTAGGGCTCAGCACACTGGAACAAAAGGCGAAGTGAGACGCTTCAGTGACTCGCCAAGTGGACTTGGCGATCCTCAGGCCTTCATTTTGTCATTTTTTTCAAGATTTTTTTGTTCTTTTTTGCGACGTAGTGTCCATGCTTTCCTTCAAACTTCAAATACTTGAAACTTAAGTGTTTTCATCAAGTATTGAGATAAAATAAGAATTTGGAGACACAATTTCTATTAAAATATAGCCCTAAATGAGTCCAATTTGTGGACTCATTAGCTATACCATTATGCTTTCGCAGAACTAGTCGATCTTCCGGCATCCAAAGGCTGAGTGTTTGGGTTGTATCACGGATCAGTAGAAGCTGAACTTAGGCATGATTATAGAGCAGGAGATGGCTATGAAGGCCAAGAAGAGTCAGACCTCTCTTCATTTTCCAGTGCTGATCACTTAGTTTTGTAGGTGGGCCCGAGTCCTTATGAATGAGAAGACGGATGTGGAGGTGACTCCCACTTCCTCTACTAACAGCCAACGTATTGAGGCCGAGTACATGAGGGATAAGGCAGACATGAAGAGAGCTGCACCGATGGATACGTCCCCGGTAGTGGATGTTGATATGTTGCCGATTGAGGGAATACTTTTTCCTTAGGCCACTAAGCCTACAAGTATATTTGGCCCCTCTACTTCTGCACCTCCTATTTCATCTAGTAATCCCCCTACTCCTTCTACAATTGTTGTTGCTGCTAATTCCTCCTGACCCCTATACCCCAAGCAATGTTATACAAAATGGGCTATATGGCTCATTCTATTGATATGCATGCCTCTCGGGTAGAGGCCGTTGTGCCAGTGTCGATAGCAGGATAATACCATAGTAAAGCTCTTTACTCTTATTTGGGAGATTCTATAATAATACAACATCGCACCCACGCTGCCCGAACTTTCCTATACCCTGCGGGAGTATAGGACTTCCTCAACTAAGTGGATCCACTAAGCTATGCATAAAAGCAATATGGAATCATCTAAAATGTATGATCCTTTACCCATGTTGGCATACATGGTTTATGAGAATTTTGAGTTGTCAGAACCCATCCCCATATCGGTGCTCAATACTACTTCCAATAATATATACATAACTCATGCTAATATGATTTAAAGAAATCACAACTCCTCAATTTAATATAATTACTCAAAATATTCTATTAAAGAGATTATGCTCAAAAATCCTCTTGAACTCATTTAGAAATCAAGTTTACTCTTGTTTAAATATAAAAAATACTACATAATTGGGAATACTTAGTCCCCTCATAATCATTTTTAAAAAGATAAACTCAACTCTCCTCATTCTCATGCTCATTTACTTAAGTCTTGAAACAAGTTATAATTTATTGTAAAAGACTTCTCAAAAGTGACTCAAAAGGACTTCCTCGAACTTTACTCTTAACTCTATCTTGAATTTGAAATGTGACATCTAGAGTTATAATTAGGATATATAGGATTTCTCAATGATTAGATGAGGTTTGTATAGTGAAAATGAGGAAGTGAGCAAAAAGACGATTTAAAAGAACTCAGACGGAACCAATGACGAAAAAGGAACGGGGATAGGTGACCCTGGTGCAGGACGCAAACCCCAATATCACACACCCATTTTAGGCGCACTGCAAGCGTGGGGCACCAGCCCCTCAGGTGCCTCAGTGGTGCGCCGCCCCACCCTCTGCCCTGAAAATCTGACATAATTTCCTCTTTGATTTTTTGCCCTAATTCACCTATAATCAATTGATTTTTTTCCAAAATCCCTTATATTCCTAAACCCAATACAAGTAAATGAAAACACACTAAAAATCCTCAAGAAGAACCCTCAAATGAAGACCCTCACCTCGAGAACTCAACAAAAACTCCACATACAAGAATGAAGCAATAAAACCTCAAGAACTCAACAAGATTCTCAATATTCTCAATCTCATGAACAAATTCAATAAGGAAACTCACGATTGGTGTGAGGGTGAGCAAGCCCATCACTATGAAAACTTAAATACCTTGAAAGAACTAGGTTCTTGGCGATTTCCCCAAAATCTTGAAGAACTTGAAAACTTCCTCTTTTCTCCTGTTGAATTTTGCCCTTGTTTCTTGAATGCTTTAGACTTCAGTGAAAACTGATCTTAATCTGCTTTGACCCCTAATAGGGTGAACAAAATGTGTAGGCCTAGTGGTGTAAGGAAAAGACCAAAATACCTCTCTTTAATTCAGATTAATTTCCTTAACTAGGCAAGTTGTACTCAACTAGGAATATCTCCCTTATCCAAACTCAGAATTTAGCAGACTCAGCTGTGATGGAAATAGGAATCAATGAACTTTGATATGATATTGTATGGGCCACCTAACTCATCCTGTTCTGAAAGTTATTTTTGTTTGAAGTTGACCCAAAACTTACAAGTTAAGAGTAACTTGAACAAATCTCAATTTAGCTCTTTCCAATTTAGTTCTTTCTAGATTTAGCTCTTTCTAAGACCGAGGTGTTGCAGACATGTCCCATAATCATTAACCTTATTATTTGGTTTTACGTCTTTTGTTTTAGACTTTATATGTGGTGTATGAGTTACATCTAAACCAGTCTTATGATGTATTTGACAGCTTTGTCCATACATCATTATATTTCTACTTTATGATTCGAACTCTTTTATGATATGAGTCTTCTTTACCTAAAATCATTTTTATATATTATATTGTGTTTTATACAAGTCTAGTAGCTTATGTAGGGCACCTCACGGGTCTATAAACCATGTGACGTCTAGGGTGTACTTTAGATCGTGGAAAACTTGATATTTAGAACAGAAGGTTCAAGAAAAAGGTCCTATGATGTTTGTCGAGCCACAGTGAGTATAGTATTGTTCATGAGTGTGAAGAGAACCACATTTATGAATAGGAGGCTACAAAGCATTTAGGAAACTTCACTTCTTTCAATACTCTAAAGTTGTTCCATAGAGTTTATCTTTATTAAAAGGCCCTTATCCTAATTCTTGTTTGATGTTGTTTAGGATATGGCCCCTCGAAGAGCTTATGTGAGAAGGAATGTGGCTGGTAATGTTGAGCTCGAGGTTCCTCATGCCTTGATTGACCCTTTGGCCGAGCAAGTGAGTCATGCCAAAATTTGAGCCACTTTCAAAGTTTTTGCCCAAGCTATGATGATCCAAGTGAATGAAGATGTCATTTATCCCATGAACCCAAATGTGAGTACGTCGATAAAAATGATAAAAGATATCACTATGATGAATCTTACAGATTTCCATGGTTCTAAGGTTGATGAGGATCCTCAAGAATTCATTTATGAGGCCTATAAGATAGTGAGAATTATGAGAGTGTCAATCGTGGAAAAGATGGAATTTTTTGCTAACCAACTCAAATGTATTGCACAAATTTGTATCACACAATGGGAAGAAGAGAGGGCGATTGATGCGGGTCTCCTTGATTGTGACAAATCTAAAAGGGCTTTTCTTGAATGATTGTTTCCTCAGGAATTGAGAGAAGCAAAGGTTCTTAAATTCATTAATCTTCATCAAGGAAATATGATTGTGAAAAAGTATCATTGAAGTTCACTCAATTGTCTAAGTATTCTATGACAATGTTTGTCGATTCTATGGAAAAATGACTAATTTTGTGTTGGGTGTTTTTGATTTGGTTGTCAAAGAATGCCGAACCGCCATGTTTATCAAGGATATGGATAAATCCCGTTTGATGATACATGCCTGAAAAATTGAAGAGGAAAAACTCAAATAAAGGGCAAGAGAGTCCAAGAGGGCAAGGGTTGGTGATGGCGACTTTTCTCATTTTAGGTTTGGTGAACATGAGAGTTCTCAATTATGGTAAAAGTTTTTCGGTCAATGTTCTTCCAATACACCAACCTCTAAGTTCAACAAAGATAGAGTGTCTAAACCTATACCTCAAGGGGTGATGGTAATGGATCTTCTATTTATGCTTGCCAAAAGTGTGTTAAGAGTAACAAATGGTTTATTTTGTTGTGGAAAGAGTGGCAACAAAGTGAAGGATTTTTTGTTTCAAGCTAGCGAGGGTATGGATGGTAGGAATGCTCATTCTAGTGGTCCTGGTTTGGGTGCTCTTTGTCACAATAGATTCTATGCTCTTTTGAATGACATGATCATGAAGGTTCTCCAGATGTGGTGACTGGTATTTTGAAAGTCTTTCATTTTGTTGTGTATGATTTGGTTGATCCGGGTTCTACGTTATAATTTGTTACTCCTTATGTGTCCATGAGATTTGATGTTGGTGCCAAATCCCTTTCTAATCCCTTTCATGTCTCTACTCCTATTGGTGATTCTATTGTTGCGAAAAGTGTTTGTAGAAATTGCACTATTTCTATTTCTCATACAGTCTTTTATGTTCATCTTGTAGAAATTGATATATTAGATTTTGATATTATTCTTGGGATAGATTGACTTCATACATGTTATTATTTCATATATTGTAGCACTCGATCAGTCACATTCAAAGTTTTGGATGAACCTATCATGTCATGGGAAGGGGGAAATTATGTGCTTAAGGGTCAGTTTATATCTTGCAAAAATTCTAGGAAGATGAGTTATAAGGGTTGAATTTATGATTTTGTTCGGGTTAGTGATACATATTTTGAAACCCCCTACTTGTTAATCAGTTTCAATTGTAAATGAGTTTCTAGAAGTGTTTCGTGATGATCTTTCCAGTATTCTTCCTGAAATGGAAATATAACTCGATATTGACCTTCTCCCAGATACGTATCATATCTTTATTCCTCCTTACTATATGGTCCCATAAAAACTAATGGAGTTAAAGGAAAAATTGAAGGAATTATTGGGTAAGAGTTTAATTAAGTGAAGTATCTCTTCTGGTATTGTATGTTTAAAAGAAGGATTGTTCCCCCCGGATGTGCATTGTGTATCGGCCTATTGAATAAGGTCACAATAAAGAATAAGTATCCTATTCCAAGGATATATGACTTGTTTAATCAACTCCAATGAGTGAATTACTTCTCTAAGATTAACCTTCGTGGTGTTATCACCAATTGAGGGAGAAGGAGAATGACATTCCAAAGACAACGTTTCAAACTCGGTATGGACATTATGAGTTTTTGGTGATATCTTTTGGTTTGACTAATGCTCCGATGGCGTTCATGGATTTGATAAATAGGGTCTTCAAGCTATATCTTTACGTGTTAGTGATTGTATTAATCGATGATATCTTATTTTCTCATCGGAATGAGAATGAATATGCTGAGGATTGTGTTGCAATTTCTCCAGGACCGTGAACTATATTCTATGTTTAGCAAGTGTCAATTTTGGTTGAGATATGTTGCTTTTCTTGGCCATATTGTCTCTGGCAAAGGTATTCAAGTTGATCCTCAGAAGATCGAGGCGGTTAAGAATTGGCCTAGACCTTTGTCTGCTTCGGATTTACATAGTTTCTTGGATTTGACCGATTATTATAGAAAGTTTGTGGAATGATTTTCCTCTATTGCTTTGCTTTTGACGTCATTGACTCAAAAAGGAGAAATTTCTATGGTTGGAAGCTTATGAGAAGAGTTTTTACGAGTTGAATGAAAGATTCATTTCAGCTCCTATTTTGATGTTACTTGAAGGATCAGACAGTTTTATGGTTATTGTGATGTTTCTCGGATTGGTCTTGGTTGTGTTTTGATGCAGCGTGGGAAAGTCATTGCTTATGCTTCAAGGCAATTGAAGGAGTATGAAAAGAATTATCCGACTCATAATTTGGAGTTAGCGGTAGTAGTATTTACTCTCAAGATTTGGAGACATTATTTATATGGTGTTCATGTAGATGTGTTAACCAACCATGAGATCTTTAAATATGTGTTCACTCAAAGGGATTTGAATCTTCGCCAAATGAGATGACTTGAGTTATTGAAAGATTATGATATGACTATCCTTTATCATCCCTATTAAGAAAACCTAGTAGTGGATGCTCTTAATCGACTATCGATGGGAAGTGTTACTCATGTTGAAGATAGTAAAAGAAGTTAGTTTGTGATATTCGTAGATTGACCCAATGGGGTGTTCGCCTGGTTGATTCTAGTCAAGGTGGTGTGACTATTCAAAATGGTTTAGAACCATCTTTTATATTGATTGTGAAGGCTAAGAAAGATCTTGATCCAGTATTAGTTGATTTGAATAAGTCAGTTTTTGAAAAACCATTAAGGCTTTCTCCCGAGGGGGAGATGGTGTCCTTCGATACCAAGGTCGATTGTATGTTCAGAATGTTGATGAATTGAGAAATCAGATTTAAATAGAAGCTCACAGTTCTTATTATTCTATTAACACAGGAACCACCAAGATGTACTGTGATTGAGCACCGATATGAGGAAGAGTTCAGACAACTCAGATTCCCCATAAATCACATAGCCAACATGAGATAGGATCGTACGATCATTCGAGAATCCTCACCACCTCTTAGAAGGCCAATTAGTTGGATCCATGAGTTGAGTTTGTTCTATGCCCCAACAAGGTATTTAACAGTTCTGACAGCGTGTGTGAAGCATTGTATCATCACGAGACTCATAGTGATTGTTGTTGGTTAAAGAAACTCCCAAGTAAAGTAAAGTAAAGTAAATTAAAGTATATTTTTATTTATATATTTGAGTTAAATATTTGCTATTATTGCATCCTTACAGTAAGAATATAAATAGTTTTTCATCATAATTAATACTATATTTCAGTTGAGTTACCTTCAGACTTTTAGTTCAGTTATTCGCTATTCCGTTATTTTACATTCTTGTACATTCTATGTATTGATGACATTCGACTTGTATCATTTCATGATGCAGATTCAGGTACTTAAGGTCCGCAACAACAGTTTCTTTGAGATCTCTTCATCCGCTCATCAGTTTTTGAGGGAGGCCTCCTTGCTTCTGGAGGACACCAGTTTTTTAAGTTGTCATAAGTAGCTTTTTGAGGTATCGTGGGTCTTGTCCCAACACTCATCTTTATACAGTATAGGCTTCATAGATAGACAGTTTTGGAGAGTGCTTTAGTTTTAGATGTTTTATATTCAATAAATTATGATTAAGACTTTATTTCGGTTTGATGCTTGCGTATACTTGAAAGTTTGTCTTTCATTTGTAGTCAAACATGATGCAGTTTTGCTTGGGGATGACTAATGCTTCTCGAGTCCGTCCAAGTCCAGGGTGTAGGCTTGGATCATGACATATTGCTAGATTCGTCTTGCTCTCTCTTGCTTACGGATTGGTGAGTCGTCATGCTCCGAGGACATGTCCCATAATGATTTAGCTTATCTTTCGGTTTTATGTCTTTTGTTTCAGACTTTGTATGTGGTGTATCAGTTACGTCCCAACCAACTCTTATGATGTATTGGAAAGGCTTGACAAGACATAATTATATTTCTACTTTATGATTCAAATTCTTTTCTAATATGAGTCTTATTTACCTGAACTCTTCTTTTATATCTTATAATGTGTTGTATGTATGTTAAGTGACTTGTGTAGGGCCTCTCAGGATCTTATATACCATGTCACGTCTAGGTATACTTTGGGTAGTCAGAATCATGTAACTCCTTAAACTAATTTAAATAACAATAATTTTATATTCAACATGTAACTCATCAAGTAAATTGAAATTAATGATAAATTTATTACTACTCATCACGTAACTAATAATGCACATGGAAAATAACAACAATTTTATATGCATCATTTAACTCATCAAGCACATTGAAAACAATGACAATTTTATATATTATTCATCATGTAACTCATCAAGCACATTCAAGATAACAATAATTTTATATTGTCATGTAACTCATCAAGTACATTGAAAATAACGATAATTTTATATTTATCATGTAACTCGTCAAGAACATTGAAAATAATGATTATTGTATATTCATCGAGCAACATATCAAACACATTGAAAGTAACGATAATCTTACATTCATCATGTAACTCATCATACACATTGAAAAAATGGATTTTTATCTTCATCATGTAACTCATCTAGCACATTGAAAATAATGACAATATTCATCATGTATTCATCAAGCACATTGAAATTAATAAAAATTATATATTCATCATGTAACTCATCAAACAATTAAAAATAACAACAATTTTATATTCATCATGCAACTCACCAAACACATTGAAAATAACAATAGTTTTTATAGTAAATTGGACTCAAGGTAATTTCTGTTAATTTCTTTCCTAATCCAAATATATAATTAACTCCAATTTACGGCAAAAGAACATTTGACTACTATAATGA
>JAJOOO010021512.1:0-16118 GCA_029582685.1 Solanum piurae
GGTTAGTAAATTATACACACGTAGCCGGACCAAGGTGCGGGGTGAAATTCTCTAGATGTCGGACCAAGGATTTAGAGATACCTAACTTATCACTTTGCGTGTAGTACACTAGGAAAGGATTGTTATTACTAGGATTACTGTGTTATGAGCTTGTGGGGAACACATATACCCTAGTTAATTCTCTCATCTTGATAACAACCGAAATTGACTTTTGTTTACTGAATTCTTACTATTTGTTTCACAAAACCCCCCCTTTAATTACTTGTTTCTGGAAGTAATTTGACTAAACGAATATAATTGTTGGTTAAACTTAAGTCTAAACCATTTTCCTCGTGGGATCGACCCCAACCTACAAGTTGGGCTCTTTACTTGATAACGACCGCTTATGCTTCTGAAAGAGGTGTAATTTGAGCGTATCAATACGCCCAAACTACACTTCCCAAAAGAAGTATAAGCAGTCATTGCCAAATACAGAACCTAACTTTTAGGTTGAGGTCGATCCCACGAGGAATATGTTTCAGACGTAAACTTAACTCACAATTATCTCTTTTTAGTCAAACTATTTTCCAGAACCGTAAACAGGGGGGTTTTGTAAATAAAATAACTTATTGGTATTTGAATGATTAAGTAACAAGATTCACAATTTAAGATATCAATATAAGATGGAAACTAGGATATGTGGTTCCCCACAAGCTTTTAACGCAGTATTCCCAATAATAGTAATCCTATCCTATTGTTTGGCATGCAAGGCTGATAAGTTAGGTATCCCTAAGTGATTGGTAATCCAAGTAGGAACTTTCACTCGCAACTTATTAAGTCTACGAGTGTGTGCTTTACTAACCCTTACCTTTACCCTAGATTAGTCATCGTGTTTATTGAGTTGGGTATTCACCCTCACGTCAACTGATTAAAGTATGACTACTAGATAGCAACAAATCCTTAACTAAATCTCTGTTGTTTAATATTTTTCTCATTCATTAACCCCTTAGTAAGGCAAGTAGGAATGGTGCGAGTTCGAACATTGTGCACCGCTAGAAAGACTTTTAAACGAAAAGATGAACAATACATGCATAAACACTATTCAAGACTTTCTTAGAGGGTGTTTGGATTGGCTTAAAAGATTGTCAAACTTACTTTTAAATCAGTTTTTGACTTTTGGAAGTATTTGACAAATATAAAAAATACTTAAAACAAGTAAAAAATAACTTAAAATAAGTTAGGAAGTGTCTAGCAAGGTCAAAATGACTTAAAATATGTTTAAAATGACTTAAAATAAGTGGGGAAAAAAAAAGTAGGTCTCCCCCTAATTTTTATTTTTGACTTAAAAGTCATTTCAATTTGACTTTTTATTTTTGACTTAAAAGCTACTTGTTTTTAATCCAATCCAAATGGGCTCTTAGTTATAGTTATACGTTGTTAATTGCTCATGGTTCCCACAACCCTAGTTGTGGATTTAGCTACTCACGATTGATAATTCCCAATTCATATTAGGGTTAAAAGAAATCATGAACCTACAGTTAGAATAGATGAAAACCGAAATCTTGAATTAAAATTCAAATTGCAAATTGCATAAACTAGCTTCTGAAATCAAAATGCTAAAGTGTTTGAAAATTAATTCCAAAAGACCAAAGCAAAAGTCTCGAATATTGTCTAACAACCAAAAATGGAAATACAACTAGTATTTATAGAAACTAACTCCTAAACAAAGCAGGAAAACAAAATATGAAAACTGGGTCAGACGCGGTTTTCGATCGACGACCAGACCTACGGAAACTGGGTCAGACGCGGTTTTTGATCGACGACTAGACCTACGGACCGTGGATCAGCCTAAGTTACGTGGTTCACCTACGTTGTTCAGCACTTAGAAAATATTTCAAGGGTCTTCAAATGAAGGTCACATCTATGTTCTGTCTACTCCACTTTCTGATAAAAATGACGGTCGTGCAGGACGGTTCGTCATTCACTTTACGGTGCGTTGTTTTCCTCCGTGGTTCCACATTTGGTCCGACTTCCTTGAACTCACACCCACGAACAATCATCTACAGACTGCCACTGGACCTACGGTCCGTAGTTTGGCTCCGCCGACTGCTTCTTCTGCCACTTCAGTTTTTTTTCATCTCAACCGCTTCAGAACCAATTTCCTGGAAAGATTGCATCAAACCATTTTAACTAATAACAAAATATCCCAAGACACATACAAACTCTAACTGAAATGCATCCAAAATACCGTAAACTCATGGTATATCAACACCCTCAACTTAAACTTGTTGTTTGTCCTCAAGTGATACTCTAAAACTCTCAACGAAACTCATGTAGAAGCAAATGTAAAAACTCAAGAAATCACATGGCTTTCCCAATCAATTCCATCGCTAGTGCAAATCTTTTTATTTAGATTCAACGAGCTAACTCATGCGGATCAATACATGACATAGACAAACCAATAGACATCACCACATACACTTTTTAACAATCACCAAGGTACCAACTCTCATACAATGTAACTAGTGCCCTCACTTCAAGGAAATCCTTTATCACACGCTAAATATGATTTTTAAGTTTAAAGATTCAGTCAACACTCACACTCAAAAGTGAATTCAAATACAGTTAGTGCTCAATACCATAGGCTTGCCCTTATTTTCACTGCATAGACTCTCCAAACTAGTCACTAGGACCACTATATGACTTTATTAGCTTGTAACGTACGCTCAAGGTCAAGTAGGGTATATTTGGGTACTTTTAGTGACTTTTCTTCCCTCCTTGACATTACATTGGCTATTTACTTCTTTACTCAACCAATTCTGACATTTTTTATTTTCAACTCTTTTGCTTGACTTTCTTTAGCACATATGTGACTTTGACTTTTTCGCTCTTCTGTTTGACTTTTTCTTTTTCTTTTACTTCTTCTTTCATTTTTTTCAGCATCATTATAATTCTTTTTGTTTCTTTTGTATTTACTCACATCTTTTTCTATTATTTTCCTTCTTCTACACACAACTCTTTTCATACCCTTTTCTTTCAGCTTCTTTTTATATAGCCACTCTCAACTTATGTATTTTGCATGAGTTGAGGTGCACAACATCAGAATTGGACCAGGGCCAAGATTAAGTTAACTTTTGAATTAGCCACCCTCAACTTAGGCTTTTGGCCTAAGTTAAGGTGCACATGTCAAAGGAGGGACCAAGGCCAAAACAATCTTTTATGGAAGGTGAGTTAGGTGTATTGAAGAAAGAGGAATTTGTTAGGCTCAAACATTTGGATCAAAGGGAGCATTTATTTCTATTTTGTTGTATCTTTTTAGGCTTAAGCAGATTTATTTGAACAAGGTCCTATGATTATTTCCCAATTCCTAGCCTAGATTATCTTAACAAGACTAACGAGGCAAGTTCTAGATTGGCACATAATACATGAACATATAAATCTACTCACACACTTGGCACATTGTTTCATTATCGGATTATTGAAGCACCCAGTTAAAGTTTTAGCTTAAGTCATGCTATCATACTGGTTCCTTATCATGTCACATGAAGATCCAACACATTAAACTCATTAAACCTATATATCTAGCACATTTCAACATTTTTGGACATGTATCAATTTCATGTTCTTAAGCCATCATGATTTCATTCTTTCAATCTACTTCTACACCTACAATCCTACATATGCCTGTTTAACTTAAAAGTAAAACAGTCCCTTGGGTAAAAAGAACACAGGAAAGAAAACCCAAAGGGAGGCGTATGAGTTAGGTTACTCAGAATTCACCCAATCACTCACAACCAATTTAGCCCACCCCACAAAAAATGGTGCAATTGACCTCAATTCATAAAAAGAGAAAAATAATCATAGGGTGAAGAAAACCTGTGGCGCATATGCGCCGAAGACCAATCAAGACGCGGGTGGGTTTGGTTTCCTGGAACCCGCTGGATCATCAATAGGAACGCCATCAGTAGGGCCCTCATCAATAGTGGGGATACCCTCATCAGTGCTCCTCAAACCAGATGGGCTAACATCAACCTCACGGGCCCGCTGGTGCATCAACTCCTTATCGATAATCGACTGCCTCTGGGGCACTTCTAACTATTGTCGCTCCTTTTTCTTTGCCCGTCTGGCCTCCTCAGAATCAGAAGTATGATTAGAAAAGAGGTGGCACTTCCCATCCATATGGGAAGGGTCGGGTGGTGGCATAATATCGCCAAAGAGGGCAGTCATCACCACATCATCAGCCTTAACAATAGGAGTGGTCTCTGGTGCAGTCTTAGCAGGGGATAGAAGCGCATGAACATCAGAAGGGAGGCTAGCCAATTTTTTCTGAAAAGTGGAGATATTAATGGTAGAGGCAGGCCTATCAAATACTCTCAGCTCGAATGTATCTAGGAGCTTGTGGACAACCTGAATCTTAGCGTCCATCATGCGTTCCACATGAGACTCAGCATCCTCCATAGATCGATGCATCCAGGGCCTCATGTGCTACAACAAGGTAGCCATCTGGGTCTCCAACTTCTGAACTTGTGCCAAAGGGCCTAAAGTGGAGTCTGCGCATCCACTGTGGTGGGAGGTATGGAAGTATCATCAGCTTGTGCCGTCGCAACCTACTCAACCTCTATAACTAAGTCAGTACCCAAGGGAGGAATGAAAACTGGTGTACTCTGACGTGGGGCAGCAGGGTTAGTATCATCCTAGATTTGACCAACATCCACAATCTTGGTCACCTCGACCAATCTATCATAGAGGCATATCAACATAGTAAACTCTCTACACAATCAGAAAATCTAGCATGGGAAGGGAATGGTCGTAGTCTTCTAGAAGGCCCTCTCATGGATCTCGACAAGAATGATCCAGGCAAAGTCAACTTCTTATCCTGCCAGTAATACATCAAGCATCACCGCCTGGTCCCAGTAACGACATTGTCCGTCTATGCGGGGGATAGTCTGGTGTTGAAGATGGACCACCAAAAATTGGCCCTGAAACTCAGAGTTTCCTTTTTGATCGGAAATTGCATAATTTTCACCCACTCGGTGCTCTCTCCATCCTCAACAATATGGTGGGCCATCGACCTGTGTAGTTACTCCATCTGGTCAGAGTTTGTGAAAGCATGACCTTGAATGATCCCCATCCTCTAGTCGTACTCTGTCGTATTGATAGGTAGAGTGTGTGTCGGGCCGTTAATGAAACGACGGATATTGTTCTCTGAAATGTCAACCGGTAGGCTTGGCACCATGGTAGTCAGGAGAGGTGGCTGAGCCAAAGCCTTGGCGCATGGTGGCAAGGCACTAGTGACGGTGGCAACATATGAGGCGTAGAACTTATGCATCATCTCTTCATTATATCTCCCCAGACTCTCAGCCATCCAATCACACATGTGCTGCTGTAATAGAGCATGGATGGAGGGCATTGTGTGTAGTCTCACTATCAAAACTTGGCGCTCCTCAGTAATCATACGGGCTACCTTCCGTGCTCATTCACGGCCTTCCCATCAATGTAAATCTGATACTGGCCCTCAACACACCAGATATTCGGCTCGGTGGCACTAAGAACTGGCTTAACTCTAGTGTTGGGTGGGTCCTGGGCATCCCCCGTGCTATCAACATCGGAAGAAATGCAAAAGTGCCGCTGGAATCGGAGCCAAACTGCGACTCACCTGCAGGTGAAACCCCCTCCTCAGAGTGGGGGAAGTGGCCTCGACCTCATCACTCTATGATATTACCTGTTGGGCCCTGTTCTTCGTTGTCCGGGGGGGTAGTAGGGGAATCCTGGTAGTACTCGGGACAGATTTGTCCCCACTGGAATCGTCGAGCAGGCGTCTAGATGAGGCGACAAATTTTGACTTGCCCTTCCTTGTGTACTCGGGTGCTTGTTTGGGTGCCATGGTACCTGTGGAAGAGTTATTAGTACTTAAAGAAGTCAAAAAGACCCAAGAAAAAATTTAGAATACCAATTAGACTTAGACAAAAAAAATAAAAATATCTCTAGGTAAGCTGTTTTTGTGACCCACAGTGGTTACCTACGGACCGTCGATCAAACGACGGACAGTGGATCCCCTCTGTAGGTCAGGAAGTCAAATTTATGAGTTTCTGATGGGGAACCACGGATGTGCAGAATGGGTCGTCGATCAAACGATGGATCGTAGTCCACATCGTGGTTTCTGACTTAGCCAATTTCTTTGTGTAGTTGATTTACGGACTACGACCTATGATCCGTAGTTTGACCTACGGTCTGTGGATTGAGGTCGTCGATCAGTGTTGTGCAGGCTTTTATTCCAAATTTCATACATCACATTCAATACATCAATCAACAACTATTGTGAGTCTAAACATGCATATCAACATATTATGTGGTAGTCTATCGTTCATTGGGTTTCAATTGTTCAAATTACACATTCAATCAAGAAATTTTTGAAAACCCTAAGTCAAGACACCTACTTGGACATCCAATTAGTTAATTTTAGCAACATACTCCAAACACAGTCATTCCTAAGGTAGTTTTTGGACTAGTTCGAAACAATTTATCATGAATATTCCTGCTCGAGGTCAAGTACAACTTCGTGGATATCAATAATAACAATGAAACAAATCTATCTTTTTTTTAGATCAATTACCTTACAAGAAAATCGAAGTTGAGTAGTGTGTTGATTTCGACTTCTTCTTAAGACCCACACAAACTTGACACCGGACCCATACTGAAATGAATTTTAGTGGAGGAAAGGAAGTTGGAAGAAACAATGGAAATGGGAGAGATGGATCTAAGGAGAGATTTTGGGTAATTTGAAGTATAAATGGAGTGGGAGGATTTTATGGATGTAACGGAGGGAGTTTGAGGGGTCTTTCTGAGTGTAGGAATGGTTTGAAACGGTTGAGGAAATGATGGAAATGGGGGCTAATTAAAAAAAATGAATGATTTTATTTTAGTAGGGGTCCGGGTCGTGTCGACTATAACCTTAACTTGGACCCATGAAACCCCATCGACAGTCCGTGAGTCAATCGACGGTACATCGATTGGTTCCATGGATCATACTGACACTTAGTGAAAATTTAGAGACCTACCTAGGATCTACGGATGCCAAACACGGTCTGTGGATTGACCTACGAACAGTCGTTGGGACCCGTAGATCACTACATCAACTTATTTTCTACAAATTATTCCTTTTCTACCCTACACGCGTAGCAAACATTAGGACTTCCTTTTACATTTTCTGGACACTTTTTAGACACGGGGCCCAATTCTATCTATATCTAGCCAACACTAAAACTAAGAAATTAACAAACATCTATCTAGAAAACTGCAAATTTAAGAAAAACTCCTTATATCGAAAAAAAACTCCTATAGTTGGCTAGATTGTACATCTTGGGTTGCCTCCCAAGAAGCGCTTGATTTAACGTCATGACCCTACTCCTCTATTACCTCATTGACACTCTCGGATTGCCCCATGTAAATCTTTATTCTTTGACCGTTCACCTTGAACTTTTTTTCATCCTTGTTCTCTAGTTAAACGATCCATGTGGAAACACTTGGGTTATTGTGAAAGATCCGGTCCACTTGGACTTTAGTTTGCTAGGAAATAAGCGCAACCTTGAGTTAAATAGTAGCACCTGATCACCTAAAGAAAATTCACGCTTTTTGATCTTCTGATCATGGTACCTCTTCATCTTCTCTTTCTATAAGGCTAAACATTCACATGCTTTTAGGCGAAACTCATCAAGCTTATTTATCTCATTCATTTTTTGACTCGATGCAGTACCCCAATCCAAATTCAACTTCTTTAGTGCCCATATCGCTTTGTGCTCTAGCTCTATAGGCAAATGACAAGACTTCCCATATATAAGTTGGTAGGGGAACATACCTATGGGAGTTTTGAATGCAGTCTGATAAGCTTATAGAGCATCATCAAGCGTTCTTGACCAGTCACTTCTATTGACATTTACGATCTTTGCAAGAATTTGCTTTATCTCATGATTTGACACTTCAACTTGCCCACTCGACTGTGGATGATACGGGGTATCTACGTTGTGGAAAACACCATACTTTTCAAGCAACGTCTTGAACAATTTATTACAAAAGTGAGGACCTCAATCGTTAATGATTGCCTTTGGTGTACCAAATCTGGAAAATATATTCTTTTTCAGGAATGTGGTGACACTTTTTCCCTCATTGTTTGAAAGCTCAACTACTTCCACCGATTTCGATACATAGTCAACTGCCACAAGAATGTACTTCATCCAATTCGAACTCACAAATGGACCCATGAAGTCAAGACCCCAAACAACAAAAAGGTCAATCACAAATATTGGGTTCATTGGTAGTTCTTGCTTTTTCAAAATTCGTCCCTTAAGCTGGCAGCGATCACAAGACTTGGTGAAATCATGAGCATCTCGGTGGATGGTAGGCCAGTAATAACCACACTGCATAATCTTATGGGAAGTTCGGATACCACTATGGTGCCCACCAATAGGCAATGAATGACACGCCTCTAGTACTCTCATCATCTCAACCTCGGGCACACAATGATGATTAATTCCATCAGCACAAACAAGAAACAAGTAAGTCTCATCCCAGAAGAATTTCTTCACATGAGACATAAACTTTTTCCTTTGGTGAAATGACAAATCCGACGGAACCAAATCACTTGCCAAATAGTTAGCAAAATCTATGAACCAAGGGATAAGATCATAAGAAGCAGCCAATACCTGTTCATCAGGGAACACATCATTAAACTCAATTACATCCTCTAGCTTTATCATAGCTTCCTCCTCTAGTCTGGACAAGTTATCAGGAACTTGATTTTCTGTTACGTTTCTATCCTTTACCTCAAAATAAAATCTTGCAGTAGGAGCACCCATCTAATCTACCTTAGTTTTGCATCCTTTTTAACCATCAGATACCTCAATGCAGAATGGTCAGTATGCACTATGACCTTAGTACCAAGCAAGTAGGATCTAAATTTCTCAAATGCGAAAACCACAATAAGGAGCTCTTGTTTAGTCACAGTATAGTTCTTTGGAGCCAAATTCAGAGCTTTGCTAGCATAGTAAATCGGATGACGAATCTCCTCTCACCTCTGTCCTAATACCATGCCAAGTGCCACACCACTTGCATCATACATCACTTCAAATGGTTGACCCCAATTCGGTGAAATAACGGTAGGTGCCGAAGTTAACTTTTCTTTCAACTCTCCAAATGCTCTAAGAAAAACATCATCAACATCAAACATAGAATATTTTTCAAGTAGCTTGCACAATAGGTGTTCAATTTTTGAGAAATGTGTTATGAACTTCTGATAGAAACCTGCATGCCCAAGAAAAATTCGAACACCTTTAGCAGAGATGGGTGGTGGAAGCTTTTCTATTACCTCCACTTTAGCCCAATCAACCTCTATACCTTTATGCGAAATCTTATGACTCAGAACTATACCCTCTTTCAGCATTAAGTGGCACTTTTCCCAATTGAGCACAAGATTGCACTCTTCACAACATTTTAGTACCTCAGCAAAATCTGTCAAACAATCATCAAACGAGTCACCTACCACCATATATGAAAATATTGACATCATACAACGCTGGAAGGTATCTGGAGCATTACATAACCCAAATGACATTCTTTTGAAGGTGAAAGTCTCATAAGGACAAGTGAAGGTGATATTTTCTTGGTCCTCCATATCTATGGAGTTTTGATTGTAGCGATAATACCTATCTAGAAAACAATACCAACCCTTACCAGCGAGACGATCTAGCATCTATCCATGAACGACATTAGGAAATGATCTTTCTCAGTCTATGCATTTAACTTGTTGTAGTCCATATGCACTCTCCAATCAGTCGCCGGCTTCATTGGAACAAGCACATTTTTAGCACTGGGAACCACATTGATTCCTCTTTTTTTGGCACACACTGAACTAGGCAAACCCAACTATTATCAGCAATAGGATTTATAACTCCAACATCTAACAACTTAATGATATCCTTTTTGACAACCTCTTGCATAGGGAGATTTAGTCTCCTTTGGTGCTCAATACTTGGCTTACAGTCAGACATGAGTTGGATTTTGTGAGAAAAAATGTCTGGCGGAATCCCAATATCATCTGCAATAGTCCATCCTATAGCCCTTTTAAACAACTTCAACACTGATATAAAAGCCTCTATTAGCCCTTCACTCAAGTAACCAGCAATAATAACAGGCAAGGTGCTATTTTGTCCCAAGAATACATACCTCAAGTGACATGGAAGAACCTTAAGTTCCAGTTTTGGAGGCTCACCAATAGACGGTTTTGTAGGTGGGATGTCTTGATTATTCATGTCTAATTCCAACCATTTTGGTTTGAAATTGAACTCCAACCTATGAAGTGCCACAACTAGCTCATCATAGTCATCAATACCATCATTGTCAAAATTCATCATTACTGCTGCTAGTGCATCAACACCTAACCACTATTTATTAGACACCTCATATTCTCTCTCCGCAATATGTATACCATCGACACTTACTTAAGATCACTTTGATGCTTCATAGACCTACTGATGTGAAAAGTTACCTCCTCATTGTTTAATTGAAACTTTATTTTCCCTCTCTCCATATCTGCCAAGGCACTGATGTTTGTGTAATCAAGACACAACTTCCAATGCAAGTGTCTACGATCGTACAATAGTAAAGTAATCCAACCAAGGGTTGGGGTCGAGTCCCAAGGGAGCAGTTCCTGAAAATTAGTGGTTAAGCGCAAAAGTGCTAAAGCTAATCATAGCTAAAGACTTTAGCAAACAAAAACATGAAAAATTAAAGTGTTTGATACGAATGTAAATTATCAATAGGGGGTGGGGTTGTAAACAAGTAAACAGCAAAATCAACAAAAATAAAGAGAGATACGAATATGGAGACGGGATTCTTGGGATATGATAGGAATACAGGATAAACTAGACTATTGGGTACATGCTTTTGATAGTAAATTCGTTGAATATTTGTGACTAAGCTAGACTATAGTTGGGGTAAATTCTCTCTCGAGCAACTTACCCCGAATCAACCCGGTTTCTCTCAAACAACGAGTTGCCGCTTTAAACACAACCTCCACCTTAGCCCACTCACTCTCTCGAGCTGAGTGTGTGGGAGAAGGACTAGGGTTCACTCTCTCGAGCTGAACCTCAAGTCGACCCAATCCCACAAGCCATCAATTTAGTAGTCTTAGTTTTACGACCTCTCTCTCGGGCAAACCGAAAACACAAAGGTGAAATCGTATTTGCAACAACAATTTCATTAAGTTCCACCACAACTACTAAACGAAATCACATTTACACAACAAATAAAGAATCAACAAGCAAGACCCAATAGATAATCTAACCCATATTCAAAAAATAACACCCCAAGAATTAGGGTTTTAGCTAGACATGTAAAAGAGATAAAAAGTTATACCAATCTCAGTTTCTATCAATGGGTATGCAAGATTAAGTCTTAAAAGAAGTCAAGAGTGAAGAATGCACAAGACCCAAGTCCAAAATCTTGGAGTTGAAACCTTTTGAATCTTCAAGTTCTTCAAAAACCCTCTCCAAACTTAGAGATAATATTGTCTCTCAAAATTGTACTCTAAACTTAATACAACTAAAACTGACTACTAAGAATAAAAACTGAACTAGTATTTATAGTTTTCAAAAAATGTTCTGCGAAGGAGACATTCGGCGTAGTTAGTCGGGATCGTCGATACACTCGGCAATCCGCCCTTTGGTCTGCTTCATCGCTTTCCAACTCTTGCCTTCAACATCTTCGCATCCTGGATCATTGGGCAGTATAGTACTGCTTCACAGAACTGCTCGGCGACACGCCGACTGCTCCATTTCACTGCCGATTTGATCTTGTCCTTCAGGGCTCAGCACACTGGAACAAAAGGCGAGGATAAGACCTTTTGGCGACTCGCCAAATGGGTTCGGCGATTCCCAAATCTTCATTTCTTCGTTCTTTCAGCTTCCTTTGTTCGTTTTTGCTAAGCAGTGTCCATGCTTTCCCTCAAACTCAAAATACCTGAAACTTACGGGTTTTCATCAGATATTGAGACTAAATATGCATTTGAGGACACTAATTCTATCAAAACATAGCCCTAAATGAGTCCAATTTGTGGACTCATCAACACCCCCAACTTAAACTTTTGATTGTCCTCAAGCAAACTCATGTTCAGCCGTTCAAAAAAGGGTGTCTCGAACAGTAATACATAAAACTCAATGATGAATGCACACAACAAGACTCAATTTACTTATGCAAAGATCAAATGTGCACTCAAAGATTCAATTTGTGACTCACCAATATCAAAGAATCTCATGCTCACAATACTTGCTTCAAATGAAAGTTCAAGCTCAACCAAAGTGTTCAAATTCCCTTACAAAAGGAATGATTCCATATTCACACACAATGGTTTGCAATTTAAAGCTTCAGAATCAAATGCAACGCTCACACTCACAAAGATGAACACGATGCATACTCTGACCCATAGGTTTGCTCGTATTTTCCAATCAACATTTGTTTCGGCTTACTCAACATAAAAAAGGTCTTTTAAAGGCTTGTAATGGGGTTGAGTGCAAATGTATGGTCATTTAGGCTCAGTGACTTTCATCCTCATGAAATGTGGTTCTCGCAACACTTACTTTCCTTTTTCTTCATTATTCTCTTTAGTGCTCATAAGTCATCCTATTATTCCTTTTACATGGATTTTTTTTTTTGGAAACCCCATTTTCTTTATATTTTCACACTTTATTCCTCAACTTCTTCATTCTTTGCTCTCTTATTTTTGTATGGAGGGGTTCCATTTTTCTCAAAATCATGGGTAAGAGGGACTTGCTTGCACTTATTGATTTACCCTTTCTTTTCACCACACCCCCAACTTAAGCTTTTGGCCTAAGTTGGCTATTCAACTAACCACAACTTCATGAGGATTATGGGTAATGGATAAAGAAAGGTTATGTTTGCATCAAGTTTCTTCCAAAGAAAGGTAAGGTTCAAGAGGTGTTAAAAAGAGGTTCACACAAGCTCACAAGGTAGGCCACAAAGAGGTAGATGTCAAATTGGCTCACCCTCTATAAAGTTGCCTAAGATCATATCAAGAGATAGCCTTACTTAGTCGACCGGACCATTGGGGCAAATTCTAGGATCTACCATGCATGTTTCAAAGTAAGCTCATCACACTAGGCATTGACACTACAGTCAAACAAGACTCCACATTTTTGCTAGTGTGCAATGATCATCACAAGAGACTCAATTCGATACTAGGCTAGTCATAAGAAGATGCAAAGAGTTTACATATTAACTATGCAACTTTATTTGCCTTATCGTAGCCGCACATTCATGTTCGTTCGATTAAAAGCACTATTCAAGTCATCGGTATTGATCAGAACTGAGACTCAAATTTTTCAAAACAACAGCCACATTCAATCGCACAAGCGGTGGCAAAAAAATTTCGGAAGGGTCAAAATCATTTGCAATTTAAAATGCGCAGCCACAAGCTCAAACATCCACAAAAAGTAGTGTAATAACACAATAATAGCTCACATCCCAAAATATATAATAAAAATAAATATGCACGAAGGTGGGCCTCACCCCACCACAAACAAAAATCATTTGTCCTCAAATGTGAATGAAAGTATCCAAAAGTAAAAGTAACTAAGATAGAGAGAGAGGTAAAGAAAGGTCTTGTATACACAGTCGCTCTATCTGTCAGGGCCTCAGTGCTCAGTGTAGTGCTCTAAATATGGGCATCAGTGCCCGGAGTAACCTCAGAAGAAATGGCAATGCCAGATCTACTAGGAGTTGTTGTGGACGTCTCAGTCGGTGATGTTTGGGTCACCTTCTGCACAACCGTCTCTATAAGATCTGGAAAATCTCTGAATATGCTCTCATCTCGGTGATCTCTCATATCCTCATCGTGTGCTGCTATCAGCTCCTCATCGGTCTCTGCATCTAACTCCTCATATGTTGTGCCATCCCTCTACACTTCTCATGTGGTAGACGGAGGAATCCCCGAGGTTTGAGGAACATCCTTGTCATCTGCACCCTGAATCAATGATGTGAACTCGGTAGACTTCAAATAGTCTACGTCCTTCCTCAAATCTGCTACTTCGGCTTTCAAAGCTGAAACCTCGGATGTCTTCCCCTATCTACTCTCACAAGCTGTGACTCTAGTAGCCAGATCATCAATAGAGGCCCTAAAGGGGGTCAGTACAGCCAAGATAACATTGTCAATCATCCTTGGGATGGATCTCTCCATTCGAGTTTCCCTCACATCAGCTGAATAGGCCAGATTCCCCATTTTCAGGATTATCACCTGAGTAATCTTGGGGGGATGGGAGGATGATGAAACACCTGGGACCTGTGAAGAGAGGAAGGGGCAGGTGTACCTAAAGAATCAGAGGCCGGAGTCGGCGAAGATGCCACTTCTTGTAACGTGTCAACATCGACCTTTGGGGAAGTATCTGCCGGAGCTGCTCTCCTTTTGTCAACCTTCTCTCGTGTGTACACAGCCTCAATACGCTGGATGTCAGTGGAGGAAGATGGGGTGATCTCAATATCCCTCGTAGTGTCCCAAGGTACTCCAGCATGCTGGCACAACTCGGTGATGAAGACTGGAAATGGCAGAGAAGTCAGCTTTTGTTTGGCTCTCATGGCCATCTCCTATGAAATCAGCAGTCCCAAGTCAATGTGTCTCCTAGACATGATAGAACCAAGCCAAGCTGCCTTAGGATGGTGCAAAATGGACTCGTTTTGGGATGGCATTATGGTGCTGCTGATTAAGCCAAACCAGAACCTGGCAGCAATGCTCAAGTCCCTCTTCTAAATAGGGGCTCCTACCTCGATCCACCTCGGGGTGGTGTCTGAAATCAAAGGAGCCAACCAACCCTTCAAATCATCTAGGGACTTAACAATAGGCAACCCTTCGTAAGGATGTATAGAGTGCAACGGTCTACCCAATACAGTGTTAATATGCCTATTGTGGCACTCAACTACCTTTCCTATGACAATGACCCACTTTACCGGTCGAAACTCGCTTGACTTCTTCTTGTTCTTGGGCACCAACTCCTCATAAGTTGTGTAAAATTCCCTAACCCAGGAAAGAATATAAGGGCCTGAGGGCCTTGTGAACTTCCCAAACTCATGGTATCGGAGGGTGTCAATCACATTGGGATACTTGCCTTCCAGGCCCTCCGTGGATAATAGTTTCTCCTCTAGGATGGTTCGTACCCCATCACCTTTCAATCTGTTCATAAGTTTAAATGGAGGAATGATAGGGGTGCAGGGGCCACTGGAGGTGCCTGAGATGGCACTGAATCTGTTTCAGGAGGGGTGGCAGCAGCCCAACTGTGGTGGGCGAGGATTGAGATCAAACCTGGCGTCTACTCCTTCGATGAGTCAAGGGCTCCTCGTCTTCTAGTTCATAAAATTCCATCTGGATTTCAATAGCTACTCCTTTCCTAGCTATGTGCTTCTTCCTTTTGAGCTCTTCTCCTTTCCTCTTTGGAGGATTTGGCCCCCTCTCGTTTATAGTTATGCCTGATATACCGTGATTTTACGGTATTTCTAATACATTTCACTTACAAGTTGTGTGTCTCTAGGGCCTTTTAGTATTGGTTTTTATGTGTTTTTATCATATTTTGCAGGAAAGATGTTCAGGCACGGAAGTAAAGAGACAGCTGAAAGGGATGCATAAAAGGGCATCTACGGAGTGATCTATGGACCGTAGGTTTATTGGCGCTCCGTAGATGGTGGCCGTAGATCAACATCCAAGGCATGGAGGCAAATCAGGGAAATCTGACCAAGTGTGGAACCACGGTGCCCATTGACGGTCGGTAGATGGATCTACGGACCGTACTGTTGATCCGTAGATGGATACTGCGAGGGTTCCAGTACCTGATTTTGAAGATTCTAAGTATGGAGCTACGGAGTGGATTGACGGACCGTAGATCAATCTACGGTCCGTACTGTACATCAGTCGTTTGCTTCAGAGAAGGTGGTTTCTGGAGGCTGAAATATTTTCTAAGTCCTGGCTGACGGAAGGGACTTACGGACCGTAGATCCATCGACGGTCCGTAAGTCAGTCTCGTGGAATAAAGACGCGTGCCTGAAACAAACTTTTCTTAAATTGTTTCCTTTTTTATTTAGGATTT
>JAJOOO010021513.1:0-14191 GCA_029582685.1 Solanum piurae
CGGAATTGATCCCCAATTTCAACTCCAGGAACATGTCCAAAAGTCCACTCACAATTTACCCACTTTTTCTGATTTTTCAAAGTCATTGCTGCCTCTATATGGATATTTCTTTTGGATCGTCCTTCAGGTTTCTCTGCTTTCTCTTCTCGCAAAAGTTTAGTATATACGTCATCAAAAAGTTTCAGAGTCTCTCTAACTTCTTTTACTTTATGAATATGTTCATATTCAGTTGACAATCCATGACCAGAAACACCACACATGACAGCAGAATTCCTTAAATCTTGTTGAGGAACTCTGAGATTCATTTGCTTCTTCATGACCACAGATTCATATTGATCCCAATCCTTATAGAAAAAATAATGGCCTTTGTTCAGTTCATTGTGCTGCTCAGGACGTATGATGTCGGGCAATGGCTTGAAATCAACTGCATCTTCTAAAATATCTGAGCACTTGTGTATGATCTCGCCCTCCTTGCCACCTTTCTTACCATCAGTACTTTGGGCCTTGAGACCTGATCTTAGGGAGTTCCATTCGGAGCATGTTAAAATGGAAATGTCATCATCATCTACCCAAATGTCAGAAATTTCTTCATGGTGAACTCTCTGGCTTGTTTCGTTACTAGGTTCATTTAGAGCTTCGATTAGATTTTCTTGTGAAACAATAGCAGGAAATTCTGGTTCATTTTCAATAGGCTCATCTTTTATAAACCAATCACATGTATTTGTTGTATCAGTTGACGGCTTTTGGAGAGCCTGACTAACCAATACTTCATGTTGTTGAGTAGATTCATCACACATAAGATTTTCTTCTTTCAATTTCAAAGGTTGGTTTCCATTAGTAGGTCGATATGAGGTATTTAAATGACTTGAACTACTTGGACGCGCACCAGTTGCCTCAAAATTACTTGTCTCAGCCATATCTTCAGAACAACTTTTGCTCTCAGCATCAAAAGAGCATTGAGTATCACTTCCATTCCTCTTTTGAGGAACACAGGGGCCACAATTCTCAGGAAAACTCCTCCTAGAGTCTACTTTTACACGCTTGGTAATGGATGGAAGTTCTGGGTAGATCTTTCTGGTTCTGTTGTTTTCACGAACAAATGGACCACAATTCTCAGGAAATTCCGGGTTGATCTCTTTGGTTTTGTTGTTCTCACGAACAAATGGACCACAATTCTCAGGAAAATTCCTTGTGGTCTCGACTATGACAGGCTTGGTAGTGGATGGAAATTCCGGGTTTATATCTCTGGTTCCATTGTTTTGACAAATAAATGAACCACAATTTTCAGGAAATTTGCGGAGAGCATCAACTTTTGGGCGCTTAAATGTGGAGGCAGATTTAGTATCGACCATCAGATGAAGTTTCTTCTTGCCTAACATCTTTGTGGGACTCGTTGTTTCCACTAACACAGACATCTACAATCTACAATTTATAAAGTACGCACAACTTAAAACCTTACTAGAAAAACTAATTTTACGTTACATGATTATTAACACTTAGCAAGACAAGGCATTATGAATATAGGAATCGAACAAAATAAACAAGTTACAGCTGAGGAAACACAGATTAGGGCTAAAAGAGAGCAGAAATTTTGGGGGGGATGGCAGTTTCTAACTTTGAATTTGGAGGGAAATTAGTGCCATAGAAAGAGGCGAAGTAGAAGGCATTTGATTGAGCTCACCTGGGAGACCGGTTTCAAGCTGGACCGTTCAGTTCAAGAAAAAATAGATACTATGAATTTTATCGAAGCAATCTCATAAAATCAACCAACAATGTAAAGAAAAGAAAAATTACGCTTGGGAGATTAAACCAAAGAATTTCAAAACAACTTACTTGAAGTTTTGGCTTTGCTTCATAAGATCAAAACGCTTTAGTATGTAACGGTATGCCAATAAGGTCCTATTTATACAATAAGGTCTGCAATTGATTCCTATTCAAATTGGGTTTTCTTAAAATTTAATCCAACAAAGTTACCATAATTACTGATCCTAATTTTGGTATAATTCTTAAGTCACCCCAACTTTTTTTCCGCTACGCTCTTTTCATCTTTTATTTTTGGGATTAAAATTCACAAATCTCCCTTTCCTATTATACATGTTTGGTTTCACAAGGAATACAAGTGCAATAAGTATAATAATGATTTGCTTCAACTAATTTGTTTATAATGGTCTATTTTTTCTTTCAAACAAATTTAAAAAGGAAACTTATCTCGGATATTATGAGAAAAACAATTCAATGCTCAAAGCATCTTATATTTATAAGACGTGTGATGTAGTCATGTAGACCATATACCCTAATGCAAGCATCATTAGATGCTTTCTATAGCTTGAACTCCATCATTTTAGCCAAATAAAAGTTGTTTTGTCAAAAATAATGAAGTACAAACTATGTGTTTCTTCTTTAAATACAATGATTATTTATTTTAATTGTGTATTTTCTTATCATGACAAAATAATTGGGGGAAAAACAACTTAGAGTCTCATTTTTTTTTGCCCCAAGTTTGTAAAAAAAATGCACTTGATTGGAGCTCCTTTGTTTCTAGTGAAATAAAAAAAAAGTTTTAGCATAATAATAAGTTCTAATTGTATCCTTCTTATTATATCTTATATGTAGTGTTTTAAAACGTGGGGCATGAGACAGGACGTTTTATGCAACATGGGGTGAGGGGTAAGCTCCGAAATACGAGTTGTAAGTTTCATAAATCTGCGGGATGTAATATCTCATATAACTTTAGTTTATAATTTTATTATTAAGACAATAAGCAAAAGTAAAATTTTCAATAAATCACTAATAATATAGAAAAAATATTAAAATTATTCTTTGAGAAAGGTAACAACATAAAAAATGATACTAGCCGAGATAATTTGAATGTGTGTGCGATGCACCCTCCCCCCTTCTTTAATTAATTAATTTAATTTAAATACTACGTAAAAATTGGTTTAACTCGACCCAAAATGTTTCACCTATCAATATAATTGATATTTTTTTCTTTTTCTTTATTTTTCCATTTCTCACTATTTTCTCTTCATTTTTTTCCTTCTCAAATTACGCAGGAAATTGAAGATTATCTGCTTAGTTTGCTTCATTTTGCATTGAAAGTAAGTCTTTATGTTTACATCGCATTTTCATACGCAACTTCGGATCATTCTCGTCGTTATAAATATGATTCAAGATTGCATTTGACATTATAAAAATAGTTTCCCTCAAAACCTAATCACAAAAGATAAGTTGATTTCTCAAATTTTAAAGAAATTAAACGTTGAACAACTAGAAATTAACAAGAAGTTAGAATGTTCTTACCTTTTTAGGTTGATTTCGTTCAAGATAGAAGATGATTTATTTTATAAAATCTTTAAGGGAAAAGGGTCAAAAATACCCCTCAATTTAATTTAATTTGTTGACTATGCCCTTACCGTTAAAGTGAAGTTATTTTTACCCCTGCCGTTACTAATTTCACCATATATACCCCTCATTTGACGAAAATCCCCAAATCAACTTAAATTAACTCGAATCTTAAAAAATGACCCGTTACCCATTTTTAAACCCATTCCCGACCCTCTAACACTTAACCCAAGAGATGAACAAAGGAAAAATAGGGGAGGAAGAAGCAATAACTTCAACCTTTGTTTTCCCATTTTTCTGACCAGCCTCTCCTCTCCACGTTGTTGTCCAGCCACCAAACAACCACCACTAAACGACCCCATTTTTTCCATTTTCACAACCACCATCACCCACTTTACGGCCGGCGACCAAACCCACCTAAACCAGCCCACTTCGACGGAAAACAATCCTTGAACACAACCAGACGCCAACTCTGGCGAACCAGACCACCCTTTACTGCCTCTTTTCTCCAGCCAAAATGTCACCAGAAAACACCCAAATCGACCCCACTAGTCGACTTCCCTCAACCCATCTTCCTTCTCCAACCAGAAACTCTGGTGAACCACATCGAAAACACCTCCAAACAACCACCACTCACCTCCATATCGCCATAAATCACTACCCCAAAACAACCCTTTTCGCCGCCGCCTCATCGACACGGAAAAACCACTGCAAACATCCTCAACTCCATGAGCTCGTGAAACCCAACAGCAACAAGCAACCACCATCATTGCTGCTTCTCTTCCCCTTCCCTTTCATGATTTTGTTTGTTTTGCAGATTGCAAATGTGCATTTTCAACAAACCAGAACTCATCAGCCCTCCAGCTTCGACAACAACAATCAACTTCGTCAAAAATTACTTTCTTTAATTGTTTTACTCTTTTTGTTGTTATATTTTACTGCATTTCAGGTGAATTATTTGACTCTCATTTCAAACTCCGACCATCTTATTGTTTTTTAAATGATTTTTAGTTATTAATAATATTTGGGTGAACATTGTTCTTTCTTTCAATTTGTGTTATTCCAAATGTGACAGTATTAAGCACTTTATAGATTTGGTGATACTTTGTTTTATTAATTCCCATGTTAAAAATGAAATGGTGAAATTGTTCCAAAAAAAATTGAGCAAAGTACCTCCGACGTTTTCAGCAGTAAGTGTTTTAATGGTGGAAGGAGATGAAGAAGATTAAACAAATGGGTTTGGGTTTTAATTGAGTATGAATTAATTTGATTTAGTGGGTCGGGTTTGGATTAAAAGAGAAACGGGTCATTTTAATTGAAATTGGGTCCTTCGTCAATCATTGTCATTTGTCACCACTACTATTTGCTATCACTCTCATCTATCACAAGTATTTGATGTCACTACCAACTACCACCATCAACCATTACTATTAATCATCCTCACAAGTAATTACTACTCATACCACCACCATTAGCCAATATCATTCCCAATCGGCACCCACAACCAGGGGCAGATCTACGTGGACATGGACAGGTGGGGGTGTCACGTCACCCAGTGATCTCGGAAAAAACATTGAATAAATATATATATGTGTAAAATAATAAAATATATATTAACTTTGCCACCCAGTAATTGAAATGTTGAGTAGTTCGATTGGCGAAGGACACAGTTTGCCACACAATCAATGCGGGTTCGAACCTCGCTGCCAACACCTATTTTTTGCTTGTTCCTTTTTCTTTTCTTTTTTGTCTTTTTCATTAATCCTTTTTTTCTTTTCTCTTCTCTTTTGTCTTTTTTCATTAATGTGTAAAGGGCTTTAATTTTTTTTAAACCATTCATTCTTATTTATTTACTATTCTTTATTAATTCAAATTGACTCATTTTCACAATTAAGTTTTAGTTTTTTTTACTTTCTCTTTCACTAATTATTAATCTCTTGATATGAGTGTTACTTGTTTATTCTTTATCAATTAATGAGTACTGGATCATGAACGTCAAATAAATATTATTAAGAATATATTTAAATAGTAGTTTTAAAAAAATATATAAGTTTAAAAATGATGAATATTATTATTAGAGTTTTTTTTTTTAATTTAAAGGTTCTTTCGATCTTCACTGACGTTATTGCTAAGTAAGATGACTAGGCTGAAACTACAATTTTTATTCTTTCCCTACTATATATCTCCAACAATACATAAAGTCAATGAAATATGAATATATCAAGTTAATACTATTAGATAGTTTATACAAGCTCAACTTTTAATGTGAAAAACCTTTTTCCCTCAAAGTTTCAACGAATAAGACATCTAATTCCAAAAAGGAAATAAAAACTGAATTGTTTAGTTATCTCTAATATCAGAATATCTAAAATAAAATATTACTAACATGCATATTTGATCGATTTGTTTATAAAAATAAAAAAAAGATTAATAACCCGAATTATAACCCAAAATTGAAGCAACCGATCCTTTTATCTTACTTGAACAATGTGGCACCCACGACCTCCAAATCCTAGATCCGCCTCTGCCCACAACCGTCATCATTAGCCATCTCTTCCACCAACAACCATATAAATGATGTTAATTATTTTTTATTCAATTTTTTTACAACATTTTAATATTTAGATAAGTATTCAAATTCAGATATCTCTTAATACACATCTCAATATTCTAATTCTGATATTCTAACCTTAATAAAAATAAATGAGACCTAGTTAAGCCTTGATATAAGCCAAAACCAAGAGGACGAATAAATTTTAACTCCCATGTGTGGTTAATTATACAATCATCTAAGTCATTCTACTATTGCACTTAAGACCAAAAAAGCCATAAAAGGTAGGGCATTAATCGCAATACAAGTTATGCGAGATCAAAGTATGCATAATTAAACTAAATGGAATAACCATGGATCAAAAGGTTGAACATGTAAAGTGCACATAGATTATAAAATCATACTTCAAATATCAAGTGCAGATGAATAGTTTTACATGAGTAGTGATACGCCCAAATTACACCCCCCGAAAAAAGTATAAGCGGTCGTTGTCAAATAAAGAACCTAACTTTTAGGTTAGGATCGATCCCACGAGGAATATGGTTTAGACTTAGTCTAACTTACGATTATCTACGTTTAGTCAAACTATTTCCGAAAAAAAAGGAAAAAAGGGGGATTTGTAAACAAAATAACATTTTGTTGATTTGTATCAATAAGTAACAACTAAACAAGATTCGCAATTTGAGATATCAATATGAGATGAAAACTAGGGCATAGGTGTTCCCCACAAGCTCTTAACGTAGTATTCCTAATAATAGTAACTATATCCTAGTTAACATGCAAAGTTGATAAGTTAGGTATTCCTAAGTGATTGGTCTTCCTAGTAGAGAATTTCACCACACAACTTGGTCCGTCTACGGGTGTATGTTTTACTAACCTTTACCCTTAACCCCAGGTTAGCCTTCGCACTATTAGGGTCAAACTATTAGATAGCGGCTAAACACGTCCAAATCTTGTTGTTTAATCCCTTTCTTATTCGTTACCTCGTTGGTCCGGCAAGTAGGAATGAGGCTAGCTCTAACGTTGCGCACCGCTAGAAAGCATTCTAAACAAAAGGATTAACAACACATGCATCAACACTATTTTAGAATTACTTAATTGATAGTCATACATTGTTAATTACTCATGGTTCCCACAACCTTAGTTGTGGATTTAGCTACTCATGCTTGAGAATTCACAAATTCATGTTAGGGTTAATAAGATAAATCATGAACTTAGAATCATGTTAGGGTTAATAAGTTATTAATCTTGAATTGAAAATCAAATGCAAATATCATACACAAAGCTGTGAGAATTAATTGTCGAAAATGTTTGCAAAATAATCCTCAAAATAGAAACAAAATATCCCAAAAAATTTAACAACCTAAAAACGAAAAATACAACTTATATTCATTGAAACTAAATCCTAAACCAAATAGGAAAATAAAATATAGGAAATTTGGTTTGAGCAGTCTTGATCGACGGCAACAAACGACAGACCGTGGATCAGCCAACGGTCCGTAAGTCTCCTCCGTGGTTCAACGGTTGGAAAAAATTCTTAGTCTTCAATTGACGGTCATCACCTACAATTTGTATGTCTATGCACGATCCGTCCTGTCTCTCTGTTGTTCAAGTACTGGAACTCCTCTTCTCTGGTTCAATCGACGATTAGCATCCATGATCCGTCAGTTAGACTATGATCAGTCATTTGCATCCGTGGTTCCACACTTTGGTCAAACTTCCTTGAACAATTGACTCCCGACTCCCACCTATGGCTCGTCAAGTGAATGACGACTCGTGAGTGAGCTCGTAGATTGCCAAATTCTTGCTCGTTCAGCTATATTCAACTTCAATTTCTTCAAATCGATTTCCTGCAAAATTAGTCCAAACATAATCATATCTAATAACAAAAATGCCTAAGACACACAAAAACTTCAAGTATAATGCATCAAAAATATCATAAACTCATGCTACATCAAGTAGTAATTTACTACATTCTCCCGTTGCACTTATGAGAGCCACATCTACCCTTCTCTCTCTTAAAATTGCCATTTGTATCATGAACATGGACAATCCGGTGGTTGTTGTGATAAGTAAGCTCCTCTAATGGAGAAATACTTTTGGAAGCGAAAAACATTATGTGAGGTACTCTTTTATCACCATGGTCATACATGACATTTTGAGAAACTATGATTGATAAATCTACCAACATTCCCATATATTGTTGCATCAGTAGTAAATTCATCTTCATCCTTCTTTTTAAAAGAATTTGACTCAAATTTACTACTTACAACCTTCCTTTTGGAGATATATTCATTATAGTTGCCAACATCAAAGAAGTACTCGTCATAATCCATTCTAATTTTGGCTTCCTTATGATCAAGCAATTCTCCGATATATTCACAAATAAAACTTTGGGGTGCAATATAATCTGATGACCTCAAACCCCATCCTTTCGATTTGGTTTTGAAAACCTCGAAATGGAACCGAAGACCATGTTGGCTAACCCTATTTTTGCAAGATGGAGGACATTTGCAATATGGACCACACTCATGAACAAGAGTCTTTGCTTTAAGAATAGAGCTTCTTGGGTTGAATGGAAACTTTCCTCCGTTCTTAGAAGCACTAGAGCACTGCTCAAAAGTTGAGCATCTACTTGTGCAACTGCAACCTTGAGGCCTAATGATATAATATCAATCATGATATTGCTTGTTAGTAATATATGTGAAAGGTGGGGTCTCTCATCATCTATTTCATTGATAACGGGGATTGGTATATTCTTCTTCCCTTGCGAGACATCATACTCCATAGCAAACTTTGTCTGCATAGTGGATTATGTTGCCTTGTTAACATTTTCACGGATATGATTGACATTGACTAACTGGAAGTTTTGGTTGGCCAAGATTTCTCTACAGTTCAAACTTGAAAACGTATTTTCCAGTTGGATCTCTTTCTTGCCAACACTTAGTCACCGTGTACAACCCATAGTAAATATATTTTCCCTCAGTATTTTCACCATTAACTCTTGGACGACCATAAATAACCCTTACTGAATATCCCAAATCCATTGAGTTCTTCTAGGCAAAATTATCCCTTTCAAGCTTCTGATCTTCCACTTTCGCATTAACATATACTCTAGGATTCCCTCCTTGACCTACATAAATGAACTTTTGAGAAGATATGGTCTCATTCTCGTATAGACCAGAATCAACAATGCTAGTTGCAACATTTTTTCTATTAATATTCACATAATCGATACCCTTTAAATTTGTTATGTAGTCCGACCATAGCAAGTTGTACCTTGAACCGGAATTGATCACCAATTTCAACTCCAGGAGCATGGACAAAGGCCCAGTCAGAATTTACCCACTTTCCTTGTTTTCTCAAAATCATTGTAGCCTCTTTATTGATTGTTCTTTTAGTGCGTCTTCCTTGTTTTCTGCTTTCTTTTCTCGCAAAAGCTTAGTATATTCATAAGCAAAAAGTTTGAGAGTCTCTCTAACTTGTTTTCGTTTCTGAATATGCTTATATTAAAAAATAGTGGGTAATTTAGATCCATCTATAATACGCCCACCATTTGAAAACCATTCACATCTTGAATAAACTGATGAAATTTTGGGAACATTCAACTTATGATTAATCAAGACATCATGATGCTGACAGTGTTTCCATTGTTTTGACGAACATATGGACGAAAATTATTGATGCTATCAACTCTTAGGCGCTTAAACACTGATAGAGATCTAGTATAAATCATCTGATGAAGTTTCTTCTTCTGTAACTTCTTTGAGGTACTTGTTTCTACCGGCACAAATGACATCTACAAGTAGACACAACATAAAATTTATCCTATAAATCTAGTAGAATAGCAGACAATTTTACAAAAACACAAACATATTACATGATTATTAACACCAACAAGGCGTTATGAATGTTTGAATCAAAGTGGAAAAAAATGTTACATCAAAGCAAAAAAAAAAACACATCATGAAACAAAACGACCTAACAAGCAAAGAAGAAGAGTGGTGAAACTCATATTAGGGCTAAAATGAGAGCAAAATTCTGAAATTGTTTGAATTGGGGGGGGGGGGATTAGTTTCATAGAAAGAGTCAAAGTAGAAGCAATTAACACTCCACATTAAACTTATGGTCCTTATAATTAAACTTTTGCTGTAAAATAGTCCTTCAATAGAGGAACAATTTTCTCTAAGGGAAGAAGAAAATGGGTTGATGTGGTTTGACGAATTTAGAACAAATCTTTGAAAGGTCATCATTTCTCGGCATGTCTTAGAAGTGTTTTTCAAAGGTCTCACTCAGGAAAAATCCACTATAGTTACAGATTGGGGAAAAGCTCAAGGCGTTATTTGTATTAAAAAAGTATGTATGTAAAAACAATTTATTTAGAATGCACAAAAAAACAAAAAGAATTGTTAATTAATGTTTATAAACTAAAATTCTTGACTTTGTTTTTGACCTTAGCCTGAGACGGGTCAGAAAAAAGTCATTTAAGCATATGAAACAATTGTAGGAAACCAGAAGGAATAATAAGCAACCTGAGAGAAATAAAACTAAACTTCAAAACACCAAGAAAATAAATAACTTACTTTTAATTGTGAATCCAAGTGTTGACTTCTTAAGATTAAAAATTTTCTAAAACCAAAAGATTGGCCAAACATATTAGAGGAGGATGGAACAAGGGTATACCAATAGCACAATACCAAACTCCTATTTCTACTTAAAAATAGTGAAAGTGAAATTAGGTATGCAATTGATTTTTATTCAGATTGTGTTTCTTTACATTAATAAGTTTCCAAGTAAGTCAAGTATAATATTAGACATAATACAAGTGAAGGCTAAATTAGGTATACAATTGATTTTTATTCAAATTAGATTTTTTTTTACATTAATAAGTTTCCATATCAAACAAGATAAGTCAAATACAAAATTAGAAAAATAGTAAAAGTGAAGGCTAAATTAGGTATGCAGTTGACTTTCAATCAAATTAGATATCCTTAAATTAATTAATTTTCATATCAAACAAGATAAGTTGTTAGGGAAAAATTATAAAATAACAGAATTACAAGATTACAATTGAAAATAAAAATGAAGAAATAAATTTCTTCAGGCTGAGGCGCGGATATCTCGCTCTCTTTAAGGAGATTCAAGCCCACTGCAGCAAATGTTTTCCACCGGTCCAGCAGTAGTCTTTCTTGACTTGTCCCCTTCATGATACAACAGCCTAATCACAATATATGACTCAACAACTCTGGACAAGAATTGAGTCCAAAGCTCCACAAAAAGAACACCTCCCTTCAACTAATAAGAACTCTCTTTTTGACAAACTTTATGCACTCTATATTTTTCTCTTGTATGTTGTGTGTATCAAACCAAATGAAGACCACCACTATTTATACTAGAAGAAGTCTTCCTAGCAATGAATAGGAAGATAATGGGATAGTAAATAGTGGAGATAAATATAATGAGTGAAATAATGTGAGGGCATCCAATGCCACTAACGTGCAAAAATGAAGAGCTGCACAACCACCATAATTTACAACGTTCACTGGAACGTTTATCACCATGAATAACGGCATTTAAGCCAAATAACAATTGGCATTACTCAGCCACTTAAAGGAGAATCAGGTGACCAACAATCAATAGAGGAAGTACTGCCTTAGAGGCAACTCCAACGGACAAAATTAATTTGTCAATGTGGCAATGCAAATAAGCATACTTTTATAATATTAAAATGCTCACACTAACAATCCCCCACTCATTTAAATATTAGATAAGAGAGTTCATCAGCTGAAGAAAGACTACTATGCATAATGAAGGTGTGCTCTGCATTGAACCTCCACTTAGTGAAACAATAACTTTTACTCCAAAGTCGTAGTGGTCTCAGACTTGAACTATGACTGCTTAAGGGAAATAAAATATCACTGCTCACACATAATAATCAAGGTGTTGACATGAGCTTTAAAGCCAGCACGTTATGGCCATGTGCTATCCCGATTTCATGAGTGCTTTTGAGAATAAGCCAATTATCATAGGAAGTGACCTACTTCCACACATCACATAGGTGAAATCTGTCGAGAGTTCTCATGTAAGCTTAACA
The DNA here is from genome assembly GCA_029582685.1 of Solanum piurae. Lineage (NCBI taxonomy): Eukaryota > Viridiplantae > Streptophyta > Magnoliopsida > Solanales > Solanaceae > Solanum > Solanum piurae. The sequence goes on from JAJOOO010021513.1 coordinate 11,988, forward strand.
CTCCACCCATACGGGCTACAGATATTCATTAAGAGTTTTATCAACTCAACCTTCACAAACTACAGGAAACAATACACTCACATCATAGGGAGGGAATAAAAAGATAGTGCATTTTTCACAACAAGTCATCATATGATTAGTTTTTCCCTTTGAACCTGGTTATAGGATCTCTAGTCCCCAGGTTGGGTTTCCTCATTTATGACTCAAGGATTTATAGGCTTCAATCCCATCCCCCTTGATGTGCTCCAGACCTTTTCTCTCGTTAAGGCCTTAGTAAGAGGATCTGCAAGATTATCACAAGATTTGACATAATCAACATTAATGGTACCATTTGTCAAATACGATCTTACATTACTGTGTTTCCTCCTTATAGGTCTGGATTTACCATTGTAGTAACGGTTTTGAACTCTACCAATCGCTGCGATGCTATCACAATGAATTAAAATAGGAGGAATTGGTTTTTCAAAATAAGGTATTTGAAATAACAAATCTCTTAACCAATTCACTTCCTCACTCGCTGAAGCTAAAACAATTAGTTCAGCCTCCATGGTAGAGTTAACAATAATAGTTTGTTTTTTTATCTCCAACAAACAGCACCACCACCTAAAGTAAAGAAATCACCAGTGGTAGAACAGGAATCACCTGATAAAGTGTTCCAATCTGCATCACAAAAACCTTCAAGTACAACATGATATTTTTTATAGAACAAACCACAATTTTCTGTTCCAATTAAATATCTCATAACTCTTGTTATAGCATGTCAATGTTCATTACTTGGCTTGCTTGTAAAACTGTTAAGTACTCCTACTGCATATGCAATAACAGGCCTAGTGCAATCAGTCACATATCTCAAACTTCCGATTATGCTAGCATAGCCCTTTTGATTCATTACATCATTTTCACTTTCAACAGAAAATAAGTGAACACTTGAATCAAAAGGAGTAGCAGCATGCTTGCAATCAAGAAAGTTATACTTTTTCAAAAATTTCTCAACATAATGTGACTAGTCAAGGAAAATTCCATCACATGTTCTTGTTATTTTTATTCCAAGAATAAAATTTGCCTCACCAAGATCTTTCATATCAAAATGGCTTCTAAGAATATTCTTAGCTTCATCAATAACATTCATGTTAGAGCCAAAGATCAATAAATCATCAACATATAGGCAAATAATCACATGTGAATTATTCCAAGACTTATGATATATGTACTTATCACACTCATTTGTTTTAAAACCATTTTCAATCATGCAGGAATCAAACTTTTCATGTCATTGCTTAGGTGCTTGTTTCAAGCCATATAGAGATTTAGTAAGTTTACATACTTTGTTTTCTTGGCCTGCTTCAACAAAAGACTCGGGTTGATCCATATAAATTTCCTCATTTAGGTCTCCATTTAAAAAAGCAGTGTTTACATCCATTTGATGAATTTGCAAATAAAAAATTGCAGCCATAGTAATTAAGAGTCTTATGGATGTAATTCTTGTTACCGGTGAAAAAGTATCAAAAAATTATAGGCCTTCTAGTTGTTTAAGACCTTTTGTAACTAGCCTAGCCTTATATTTATCAATAGATCCATCCGGTTTCAACTTTTTCTTAAGACCCATTTGCAACCAATAGTTTTACAATCCGGTGGTAAATCAACTAACTTCCAAGTTTTATTAGAAATTAGTGATTCCATTTCATCATTTACAGCCTCTTTCCAAAATATAGAATCATGTGAAGATAATGCTTCTTTCAAAGTGAGAGGGTCATCTCCAACATTAAACACATAAAAATCAGGACCAAAATCTTTTTCTAATCTAGTTCTTTTACTTCTTCTTAACTCAAAATCATCAATTTCTTTATTTTTTAAAGTAAAAGTAGAAGAACTAGGTAGTGACAAAATATTTTGTTCAATCCTTTGACCCCCACTATTTTTAGAATCAAAAGGGAATTTATTTTCATGAAAAATAGCATCACCCGATTCTATCACAATATTATCTTAAAGATTAAAAAATCTATAGGCTGTACTATTTGAAGCATAACCAAGGAAATCACAAGTAGTAACTTTTTTACCCAATTTTGTAATCTTGGGATCCATTAGCCTCACAAAGGCTAGACAACCCCAAACTCTTAGATATCCCAAACTTGGCTTGTAACCTTTCCACAATTCAAAAGGTGTCAGTTTAGACTTTTTATGAGGCACACGATTCAACACATAAC
>JAJOOO010021515.1:0-13862 GCA_029582685.1 Solanum piurae
TATGGGATGCTACTTGCACATTGCACTAGTGTGACTTGGGGGTTGTCTTAGGTGATGGTTCCTATGTGAAGACTATGTCTTATGATGTGCTTATGACTTTATGAATATATGTGGTTGGATTGATGAAGGCTATATGTAAGTTCACCTTTGGTAACCTTAAGGTGATACATTGCACTAAGTATTCCCTAAGGTTTGCTTGAGGAAAGGAATTAAGATAAAGAGGAAGGTAATGTATTGTATGCATTGAATGTGCCTAAAATGTAATAAGTGGCTCTATGTGCTATTATGAATGGTTTCCATGTGTATGATGATGTATGTGCTTTATATTGTGCCTATTGAACTACATGTTCTTGAAGTTTCTCTAAAAAGGCATGATGCATGGTTTCCAACTAAATGTCCTTTTAAAATAATGTTTTTGCATGGTTATCATACTTAGTGCATTCTTGTACTAACACCATTCTTCTTCATCTTTTTACACCAAGTGTAGGTGGTGGTGGCTAAAGGACCTTTCTTAGAAGTGATGAGCATGGCTTACTATTCCCAAGTTCGGGTGTGTCCTTAAAGTTTCAAGGACATTTATGTTAAAGAGTTTTCTTAAGTTCAATGTACTAGATAGTAGTTCTTTTGTATTGTAAGGGTTGTGTCCCTCTTGTGTTGTAGTCGTGTTTTAAGATGGCTACCTTGAGACATAGTATTCCGATTTTGTATTAAAGATTTAAATGAGGTGACTTTTTCAGTCTTGTGTTATATTATAGAAAAGTTTTAAATTTTCCGCTATTTTTCTATGATAAATGCTAAGACGAATGCTAAGGGCTTGTATAAGACCTCCGAGAGGTCGAATACACCGGTAACGACTAGAGGGTGCTCTCGGGTCATTACATCCACAACCCAGCTTGACTCATCACAAGCAATATTTATCATATCCGCATCAAGGACGGTAACAAGATCTTCGGTGGTGATGGTGGCTAGGAAATTTTCATTGTCATCGTCTTTAGTTTCCTCTTTGTTTTTGTTCTCCCTCTTCAACTTCCTGCAGAACTTCTTTGTGTGCCCTTTCATGCCATAATGATAGTACTTAATATCCTTAAATCTGCCTCTGGATTTGCTCCTGTTTTGTTCTCTATTCTGAGAACCACGGGTTTTGTTTCTCCCCCTAGAACCAGTTATCAGGACATTCGACGAAGAAGAACCTTAAGATTTTCTTCTCATCTATTCATTCAAGACACTACTCTTGGCGGAATCCATAGAGATCACACCATCCAAAGAAGAATTTGACAATGAAGTTCTAAATATTTCCCAAGAGTCTGGTAGGGAACCAAGTAGAAGCAAGCCTTGAATTTCTTCATCAAATTTGATGCCCATAGAAGATAATTGGTTCATAATCCCCTGAAAATTATCCAGATGGTCTGTCATCGGAGAACCATCATGATACTTTAAACTCAACATCTACTTTATTAAGAACATTTTATTGTTACCAGTTTTCCGAGCATACAAACTTTCAAGATGCTCCCATAGGGTTCGAGCATGTGTCTCCCCAGAAATATGGTTCAACACATTATCGTCAAACCATTGCCTAATGAATCCACAAACCTGCCTGTGCAACAGATTTCACTCTTCATCTGTTTTATTATCAGGCTTTACAGTGGTAAAGACTTATTTGTAAAAAATATTGACATAAAACAGATCTTCCATTTTCCCCTTCCAAATGTCATAATTAACACCATTCAAAGTAACCATTCTACTTGTGTTGTCTTCCATCGTTTTCCCTCCAAAAAATAGTTATTGCAAACCAAAGTAAATTTTTTCTGATGTGGAAGTTCAGACTGCGCTGCAACCACAGAGCATACTTAGATAAAACCTTGGCTCTGATACCAGTTTGTTGGGGAAAATGTGAACTAACACAAAAATATATATTGTCAAAATGATGAAATAAAATGGGAAAATAATGACACCAAGAATTTTACGTGGAAACCCTTCTAAATGAGGGAAAAACCACGGGCCAAGAGGAGCAACTGATATCACTATAGTAAGGAATTTTACACTGGGTATCACGAATACAATACTCAAAGTGACTACTACACACTCAAAAGGAATAACACTCTTTTGATTTCCACCTTACTAAAATGTCGCTCACACTCTATTTTTTTTCACAAACTATTTTTCTTATATAGTCTATGAAATACCTCACTTTGTTCTCAAAATATATTTTTTCTCTCTGACTTGGTGTATTCTACAAATGAGCTTCTTTTATAGAAGAAGTTTACAACTAATGATGTCACCAATGACATCATAAAAATACCAAAGTTTCAAACTTTGCAACTATGTAGTTATCTGGGTAAGATTTAGTTGGTAAGTAGTTGTACCAAATTAAGACTTTAATAAATATGGGGATGGAACCCCATACGTTTTCGGGACTTAGCATCATATATGAATTATGTGAGTATGAATCTATGTATTTGTCAACCTTCTTATGGAGGCATATAGTATCACTCATCTAATTTGGTAATAACTTTTGGAACTACCGAGATTGTTTTTTGAAAATGGATCCTGGAAATTTTTTTATATCTTCTAAAATAGTTCTGCTCAGGAGGAGGAAAGCCAAAATATTTTACATTGTACTTGACTCTACCAAATTTCAGGTTGTGGTGATCTCACCCCGTGATGATGTTGTGGAGGTGATACATGAGTAGTATTGTTGTGAGCAGGTACATAAAGGTTGTGTTTATCTGTAATATTCTGAATAATACTATAGATTTCATTATTTTTATTCTGAATAATACTATATATTTCATTACTTTTCTTGCCATCCCTATAATCTAATGAATAACAGAAAGGAAAAGAAAATTATCAACAAGATAATCTTGCAAGAAATTAAATACCAGTGCAGTTATGGTTCTGCATAGGGACTCGACTACAGAGCTACTTGCTCTTACCTTAAAGGAAAAAAATGTATCAAAAGTGCATCTACAAGCAATTTTAAGTTTTCAATTCATTTCGTTCTAATTTTTTCATTCCCAATTCTGGAACTAGAGGATATTGATGAAATGCTTCATCTTAATGTCGCAGTGGCTATGAAATTTGCATTTGATAATTAAAAAGATTCAAACTATCAAACGAGGGATAGAGAAATTAATGGCGTTGGTTGATTTGAAAGTGTTGAATTATCAGTATTGCTTTGCGACGATGAGTTCATCCGCGAATTTAATAAAGAATGGAGAGATTAGGATAACCTACTGATGTCTTTTTCAATGTCTCAACATATTCCTGAACTTGATCTTCCAATTGTAAGAAAATGCTTCATTATTCATATGTGAAGTCTCATATAACAAATCTAACTAGGTTCGTGTTCAACAGTTAATGTTGAAAGACATTGTGATTATGGTAGAGCTAACAGCAAGGCAAGCAGAGGAAAGGGGACATAGTTTACTGGATCGAGACACACATCTTACTGGTAGGTTTCACATACTTCTGAACAATCTCTATATGATTATGTAAGATCCACTTTCTCTTGCAGTTGATGACCTATTCATATGCCTAATTTATGGTGTTATTTGTGGCCGATAGAACGATCTTATTCACCAGCATATTGATACTCGAAACCCTGGTGTCAGCGAGTCACTCAACGACAGTAAATTACACAAATAAAATTTGTGCAAAAGAAGAATAAGAAGTTAGAAATTTTGTAAGTGAAAAGTTTGAAGATTCACAAGTATTTATAGCCAAGAAGCACTAGTTTCGAAAAGTTGCAACCTTTCAAAAACCACACACCATTCATGAAAGTTTACAACCTTTCAAACTGTCATGACTGTTCTTGAAAGTTGCAACCTTTCAGAACAGTAATCTCTAATGAGGGGAAATTCAGATAAAATGGGAAAATGTTTTAAATAAAATGGGTCGCGCGGATCCAAGTCGGGTTTGGACGTTTCGTCTAATTAAAACATTTTGGCCATTTAATTTAATTTAATTAATAATTAACTAAATAATTTAATTAACTAAATAATTAAAACAAACTTTGTCCAAAAATAATTTCTCAATCGATCATTTTCCAAAGCCAAAGTCGTAGCTGTACCAGTAGCTGAAGCCAACCCGAGCGAGCGACGACGACGGCACGAGGGGGGTCCCTCTTTCCAACCCTTTTAACAACTAATATAAGTGTTTCTCTATTTAAACACTTCAATTTTTCTTTCCACCACCAATGAGGGAGAAATGCCTTTTTATTAAAGCGTAAGAAAACCTTTCAAGTTCCTCCATTTTCATTTTCCCTCCATTTCCCATTAACTCTTGCTATATACCCAACAATCCCCCACATGAATGGGGAATGGTTATAACATAAAGGAATGCACGGACGAGTGTGTACTTTACAAGCAAGGGTCAATTACATCTGAATAAGTAGGTTTCTCGTTGAACTTTATGTAGTAAACATATGTCGGATATACTCGGTCAATCGATAGATGCGATATCTTTGAACCGTCGAGCTTTGGTGTATACATAGACAATCATATGTCACACAATTAACTCTTTACCATTTATGGTTCTTATGGTTGTGTTCTTTTCATCCATGAACACCTCCTGGTTTCATGAGTGTATAGAGAATAGGCTTTTGACAATAATTCTCTTTGAAGTGGCTTACACTTCACACTCACATAGGTGATTACTAACTGTGTCATCGCGTAGATACACTATTTGGTCAAATTTTCCAAATTTAGCAAATCATTAAAAACTTTAATCTTTAGTAACTCATTAGCAAGCCTTAATATTTTAACCTCGTTCCTGAACATTGTCTTCATCATGAAAATGGATTGAGTTGATTGACAATGTCGAACCGTCAGTCACAACTTAGTTTTTCTTCTTGAACCTAGCTCTTAGGATATCCAGTCTGCTAGGTAGAGTTACCGCCATGATGACTTGTCCTAAGCCGTAAACCCATTCCCTTAGATGATCTTTCAACTGCCTCTCTCAGTATGCCTTTCATTAGTGGATCTGACATATTATTTCTTGACTTCACATAGTCAATTGTGATAATTCCACTAGAGAGCAGTTGTATTAAGGTATTATGTCTCTGTCGTTTATGACGAGACTTCCCGCTGTACATGACGGTCTCTGCCCTACCTATTGTTGCTTGAATATCACAATGTATGCATATAGGTCCCACATGTTTGGGCTAGAATGGAATGTCCTCTAAGAAATTCTGGAGCCATTCAGATTCTTCACTAGCCTTATCGAAGGCAGTAAATTTAGATTCCATTGTGGAGCGAGCGATACATGTCTATTTGGACGACAAGAGAATGCTCCTCAACCAAGTGTAAACACATAACCACTTGTGGATTTTACTTCATTTGACCCGATGATCCAATTTGCATCACTATATCCTTCAATAATGGCAGTATATTTATTATAATGCAAAGCATAGTGTTGTGTATGTTTCAGATACCCCAACACACGTTTCATTGCCATCTAGTGAGTTTGATTAGGATTACTAGTGAACCGACTTAGCTAGCTAATAGCACATGATATATCTGGTTGCGTACAATTCATAATATACATCAAACGTCCCAACACTCTGGCATATTCCAATTGAGAGTCACTTTTATTACTTTCATTCTTTTGAACTGTAAAGCTTATATCAATTGGAGTTTTGACATCGTTGAAATTTAAGTACTTGAACTTGTACAATACTCTTTCAATATAATGAGATTGAGATAATGCTAGTCCTTGAGGAGTTTGAGAATCTTGATCCCTAAGATTAAATCAACTCCTCATAATTCCTTCATATTGATTTATTGTACAACATGCACTTAGTAGCATTTATATCGTCAATAGATCTTCTGGAGGTATCCCATAACACATGTAGTCAATAATTGGTTGTCTCCACTTTTCCTTCACGGCTTCAGAAATGGCGACGAGATGATTAAGCTTATTTTCCATACATTCTTCCTCATTTGACGGTGGTACTATCCATTTTTGACAAATAGTCACTTGTGTCTGATCAGGAAGGGTTAGCGTTGAAGCTAGAGCAGTCAATGCATCAGCTTTCTTATTCTCCGTTCTACGCACATGTTGAAAAGTTACATCTCCAACCCATCCTATCAACTTTTGAGCATAATCATGATAAGGACGCAATTCAGGCTTCTTCACCTCATAACTTCCCAAGAGTTGGTTGATCACCAACTGAGAGTCACCAAAGACTTGTAAGTTTAATTGTTTCATGTCAACGGCCATCTCAAGTCCAAGTATCAAAGCCTGGTATTCAGCAACATTATTGGAGCAACATTGCTTCAAAGTAAAGGAGAATGGTAGGATCTCTTCTTGTGAAGTGATGAACACTACGCCAGCACCAACTCCGCCACGATGTGCAGCTCCATCAAAGTACATTTTCCAAGGAGGTTGAACTTCAATTAACATCGCATCTTCATCAGGAAGCTCATCAGTTAACTCCCAATCATCTGGTATCGGATGGTTTGCCAAGAAATCCACCAATACTTGTCCTTTCATAGCTTTTTGAGGGATGTACATGATCTCAAACTGTTGAAATTGGAGGTACCATCTTGCTAGTCGGTCACTAAGGACAGGTTTCGACATAACAAACTTGATGGGATTTGCTTTAGAAATAAGACAAACAACATGGGCTTGAAAATAATGCTTCATCTTTTGAATTGAGAAGACTAGCGCCAAGCACAATTTTTCAACTGGAAAATAGTTCAGCTCATTTGGTGTCATCATTCTACTCAAGTAGTAAAGAGAGTTTTCTTTCCCTTCACTATTATCTTGAGCTAACAAGGCTCCTACGGATCTTTCTTGTGTTGCAATGTAGAGTATCAATGGCTTTCCAGGTATAGGGGCTGCCAAAACTGAAGGTTTCGCTTGATACGACTTGATACTTTTAAAGGCATCGCTACATGTTTCGTCCCAATTAAAAGGAGCACCTTTCTTCATGAGATGACCGAATGGTTGACATCGTCCTGCTAGATTTGAGATGAACCTCCTCAAGTAGGCTAGCTTTCCTTGGAGACTTTTTAACTCATGAATATTTCGAGGCTCAGGCATCTTCGATATTGCATAAACTTTAGCTTGATCTATTTCAATTCCTCGATGTCTCACAATGAAGCCAAGGAACTTTCCAGAAGTAACTCCGAAGGCACACTTCAATGGATTCATCCTTAGTTGATATCTTTGAAGCAGCTCAAACACCATTCTTAAGTCTTTCAAATGATCACTCCTCTTTCTCGACTTTACCACCAGGTCATCCACATAACATTCAACATTTTTATGGAGCAAGTCATCAAATATATTTTGCATAGCCCTTTGATATGTAGCACCAGCATTCTTCAAACCGAAAGGCATCACTTTGTAGCAATAAATACCCTTAGGCATGCGAAATACGGTGAGTTCTTCATCATTTGGTGCCATGCGGATTTGATTATAGCTAGAAGAACCGTCCATGAATGACATCGCCTCATAACCAGTGGTGGCATCAATCATTAGCTCAGGAATGGGAAGAGGGAACTCATCTTTAGGACATGCATTATTGAGATCCCTGAAGTCAACAGAAACTTGAATTTGGCCATTCTTCTTCCTTACAGGAACAACACTTGAAATCCATGTAGGATATTTAAATTCACGAATGAATCCTTCCTCGATGAGTTTGTTGACTTCATTCTCTATCAATGGAACCGAGTCTGGCCTAAAACGTCTTTGGGCTTGCTTAACAAGACGAGCACCATTTTTGACTGCCAACTGATGGACTGCTACTTTAGGATTCAAGCCAGGCATTTCTTTATAACTCCAAGCGAAGACATCCCTATATTCTTTGAGTATATTCATATAAGTGATTTCTTCATCAACTTCTAGAAAGGCACTCAAGTAAGTAGTCCTTGGATCTTCATCAATGCCAAGATTAACTTCCTTCAAGGGATCTATTATGGTCTTCACTCCTTCTTCAAGTTCTGGTGGAGCATCTCCAGCATCTTCCTCTTCTAGAGGGTCATTGTCATTGACAGATATATGACAACACCAGACAATATCTTCTAACTCCTCATCAATCTTCATTTGAGGCAAAGAATCGTGCTCATTCTGGATTGTAACATGATATGAGGAGCCTACACTTTCTTCATCTTCCTCGCGCTCCTTGGTGTAAGCCATAGTATGAGCTTTTGCCTTGAGTTCCTCTTTACACGAAGGAGGAATCAAACTTTTGAAATCCTTTTGGATCATAGATGAAGCTAACGTTGTCACTTTTAGATAACTTCTTTGATGCTTGTTGTTTCTCTTCTTCAATGGACCTAGTATCTCGAACACAGAAGTTCTTGCAGTCGATTCTCCAAGTCGATAAAAAATGTAAGGCTTTCTATTGGGAGCAATGACATCATCTTCAAAAGTTATATGATTATTTCTTGCTCTTCTTATGGAGATGCGAACTGGCGGTGGTTGGTTATAGCCTAGGCCTTCACGTGCTTGCCTAATCTTATCAACTGATAGGAGTTTCCCTAACATTGATGGCTCATTAGGGTTATATCCAGCCTTCGCAAATAACTTGTAAGCATTAGGATCAAAACCTTCTCCCGTATGTTTTGTAGGGAGTGCCACATCTCGCACTTGATTTTGAGCGATTGTCTTTCCTGGCAGCTTTGAAGGCAAGTTTATTGCATCAATCCGTCTGATAGGAAGAGTTAGTCCTCTTAATGCATCTTCTTGAAGGTTAGATGATTTGAGTTCTTCTTTTTTTACTTTTGGAACATAGCCAAGGCCAGAAGACAAATTCTTCTTTGAAGACATAGTCTTCCCTTTATTGAGATTAGGACAAAGTTCTTTAGTGTCAACCCTTTCCGACAGCCGTATCGATTCTTTTGCTTGTGATCTTGTCAGACTTGGTTGATTTGACATCATTAGATTTTCTCCCTTTAACAACATAACTCTTCAAATAGAATTTTACATCGGTAAAGTGCATCTCAACTTCGGTGAAAGGATTATCATCTGCAACTATCTTCCTTTCAATCCCGTATGCAAGATACTTCAAACATTGATAGTAAGAAGATGAGACAATTCTATTCTCGTGTACCAAAGGTCTGCCAAGTAATATATTGTATGAAGTCTTTGTATTGATCACGTGCATCCATGCGCTTGATCGCAAATCTTCCATGTGGATTTCTAATTTAATGGAGCCTATGGACCTCTGTCCTCCGTGATTGAATCCTTGTATCAACAAACGACTTTCACTAAGTTCTTCGGTCGTGATGTCGAGTTCCTTCAATGTGTGGATAGGCAGAATGTTGACTCCAAATCCTTTATCTATCAAGATTTTATTTATCTTCTTCTCTAGCACATGACCAACCATATACAAAGGACGATTGTGTTTCACCAAATAGAAGATCATTATCTGTGAATGTGATTTTTGTATCACATGTATGTGCTTCTTGGGAAGAAGGTTCAATAGGATTTTCAGAAGATGAAGGAGACATCATTGACGAGATTTCCCTTGTTGCTTTTTCTTTGCCACTAAGAGACACTTTTGGTGAGGATTCTTTCCTTGTTCCTTCTTTGTCAATTGGAGACACCTTCATTGTTTCTTATTTATCAGCATTAAAACATGATGCCTCGACATTTTCTTGAGTATACTTTATGCGCAACCAACTTGGTAATAATTCTTCTAGAGTTACAGGATGCCGGGGTTTCTGGTAGTGATGCACTTCTACCTTTGCCTTCTTTGGGCGCTTTATTGATTTCTGCTTCACCAGTTTCTTCACCATCTTTTTTCTAATCGGTTGCTCACATGATTCTTTTATTAAGCTTGACTTGTTGCGTCTTCTCCTAGTCACAAGAATCCAACCTTCATCACCATCTATATCAACTTGAGATTTGTCTAGCTCCAATGACTCTTCTTCATGCTTTTCTGCGATACATATTTGGACCGGATTGAGCGAGCCGAATGTGATGGAGATTTGTTTAGAACTAGATTTCTCATCATCAAGGACAATCTTCTTTTCTCTAACCAATCGCATCACTCTATCCTTGAAGACAAAACATTTTTCAAAAGGATGACTCACAAGTCTATGATACTTGCAATAATTTGGGTCATCAACTTTTCCAGCTTCATCAGGTCGCTTCATCTCTGGCAACTCAATGAGCTTTAATTCTAGCAACTCATAAAAAATATCAGAAACGTCAGAATCCAAGAAGGGGTATTCCTTTTCTTGCATTTCCCTTAGGATCGATTTTTGGTATGAACGCACTTGAAAATTTATTCTCACACTTTGCTTCTTCCCTTCCTTCGTAGTGAACTTCACAGGCGACACATTAACATTCATTGACTCTTTGTTGCCGTTCATGGGCACAAATTTGCTCCATCTCTTAGGTTCCTGCTTGTCTCTTCCTTTGCGAGGGTCATGTACAAACGTCATATCCTTTCTGGCAGAGGACATGCTCAACTCCATATCATGAGTGCGAGTAGCTAGATCTTCAAAGAATTTTGGTTTTATTCCCGGTAAGATATAAAGAAGCTCTCAGTGCATCCCTTGGATACACATTTCTATTGCAGAAGCTTCACTAAGCCTATCCTTGCAATTTAGGCTCGCGTTCCTCCATCAATTTATAAAGTTTATGGCTGGTTCATCCTTCCTTTGGCGAGTATTTGTAAGTTCTACCATGCTCACAGTACACCTCGTGCTATAGAATCGATTGAGAAACTCGTGCTCTAGTTGCTCCCAACTATCAATAGAATTGGTCTCAAGATCCGTGTACCAATCAAAGGCATTTCCTTTTAGAGACCGGACAAACTGCTTGACAAGATAGTCTCCATATGTTCCAGCATTATTACATGTCTCCACAAAGTGTGCAACATGTTGCTTCGGATTTCCTCTACCCTCAAATTGTTGAAATTTGGGAGGTTGATAACCAGCAGGCATTTTTAAGTTATCAATTCTTGCAGTGTATGTCTTGGAATACATATGAGAAGACTTGGTCGAGACTTCATACTTATCTTTGATAGTGCCTTCAATGAACTCCTTCAAGTGATCGAGTGGGATCATTCCTTCAGAAGAAACTGGCATCTCATTAACAAGCGGTGCCTTCTTCACAGGATCTCCAATCTCTTGAACTTCAACACATTTTCCGGTTGCATGACTCGCTTCTCCATCTAAAAGTCCTTCCATTCGATCCATCAACTTATCGATTCTAGACTCTTGGTGTTGTACATGCTTTGTCAATCCTTCAACCAACTTCGTCAGATTTGTGAGTTGTTCCTCAGAGGAAGAAGCAGTTGCCACCATTATTTGCATGATCATTGGAGATGTAGGAGAGTAGCATGGATTGTCGCGTAATTTGATCTTCATCGGACTCACATTACGTGATACACATGGAGGTGACTCATTCGTTGAATCATAGCTCTCCCTTGTGGTAGAGTTCTTGGAACCAGATTGCTCAAGGAGAGCCAATGTCTTCTTGATCTTTTCAGCAACACTTCTTCCTCCTTCTAAAGCATTTGCGGAGGAACTTGATATTTTTGGAGTCGTAGACCCAAAAATTGGAGTTGATGCGGATGACACTTGAAGTGTTTGTTGTCCTAGTGTAGCAGCCTTGCTTCTCATAACAACTCCGAAACTTCCAAAGGTAACACACAAAATGCCTTCAACTTTAGTAGAGAACTTGGAGCTAGTGGCCTTAGAGGCAGTTGATCGAGAGTTGTTCTTCACGGAAGTCATCTCGATATTCTTTGATGCTTGAAAAGTTGATATGAGAGGTAGATATTATCCCACTGGGCGTGCCAGAATTTGTAGACAATAAAATTCGCGTCAAGAAAACAATAGTCAAGAACGGAAAATTATGCAACAATCGTTTTATTGATTTAAGTGCGAGTGTTACAATCTCTATAATTCCTCTGAATTAGCCTTTTCAAATATAATTCAAGGGCTCTTGAGGTTGATCTTGAATTTGGGATTTATCTCTATCTTGATCTTGATCTTGGATTTGGACTTGATCTTGAACTTTATCTTGATCTTGACTTGAACTTTATCTTGATCTTGACTTTCTAGTTGAATTCAAGGGCTTCGAGCTTCATCTTGAATCCGGCGGTCTTGATCTTGATCGTTCTTGATCTTGACTTCTTCAATCTTGAACTTGAATTCTTGAACTTGTAGAGAAATTGCGGCTTTTGATCCACGAGCTTTCTCTAGCTTCTTGTTCAAATTTTTGGTTCTCTTTTCTGAATTATGAAGACCCCCTATTTATAGTTTTAGAATAGGGGAGTTGTGATTGGAATAGGATTCCCTTCAGCCAATCAGATTTAAGTGACATGACATATATGGAGAGGGCTTTAATTAAATTCATATTTATTGAATTTAAATAATTAACTCAATTATATCAATCCATAATATTTATTTGGACTAATATATTAATGAATTTAATATAATCCGAATCATTTTTATAAATTTATATTTAATAAATTTTAAATGATTACAAATGAATTTATTTGCAACAAATTTTAAAGTGATAGAAAATAAATTGCAATCACAAATAAAATATGAAGAAACATAGTTTTATTCATCAAGATTGCGGGTACAATTATGTTCCTCCCTTGATTCTACTCTCTTAAGATTTATCCATGATTCGAGGACCGTTAGTGGCGTATTTATCGAAGTAGGATGATTTAAATTTGACCTCTATATGAAATTCCATGACTTTTGTGGAATATTCGAGTCTTGATCTTTAAAAATACTCAAGAGTTTATTGGATATTTTGAGATGCCTTTTAAGGGAATTTAGTACCCTTTATATAGGCATAAACTAGGGTTTAGGGTTGAGTAACCTTCAAGGATTCTAATTGAAACTGAACACATCTTCTAGAGTCCCAATTCGAATTGAACATGTCTTGTAGAAATCGCAAAATTATAATGTCTACAACTGCCCCCTGCTTCAAGGCTTGTCGGAGTGTAGACTCGATGAAACTCAAAGACGAGGCTTGAAGTACTCATTCTTCCACCTTTGCAGCTTCAGATTTTCAGATTTGATTTAAGAGAGAAGAGATGAAGGGCAGATTTGGTCCCATTGGGCGTGCCAATTTGTTTGCAACAAATTTTAAAAGGATAGAAAATAAATTGCAATCACAAATAAAATATGAAGAAAAATAGTTTTATTCATCAAGATTGCGGGTACAATTTTGTTCCTCCCTTGATTCTACTCTCCTAAGATTTATCCATTATTCGAGGGCCGTTAGTGGCGTATTTCTCGAAGTAGGATGATTTAGATTTGACCTCTATATGAATATTCCATGACTTTTGTGAAATATTCGAGATCTTGATCTTTAAAAATACCCAAGAGTTTATGAGATATTATGAGATGCCTTTTAAGGGAATTTAGTACCCTTTATATAGGCCTAA
Source organism: Solanum piurae (assembly GCA_029582685.1). NCBI lineage: Eukaryota > Viridiplantae > Streptophyta > Magnoliopsida > Solanales > Solanaceae > Solanum > Solanum piurae. The sequence continues at coordinate 13,367 of JAJOOO010021515.1, forward strand.
ACTAGGGTTTAGGGTTGAGTAGTGTAACACCCCGACTTTTCCAAAACGTCTAAATTAACTCGTACCTTCTTGGAAAGACAAAAAGGGTGAGTAATAAATTAAAAAGGATGTGGTATGTCATATTTTAAGTGTTTAAGGGTTTATTCTCAAGTTTTGAAGTTAAGTAAGTGGCAAGATAAAAGTTGGCGAAAGTTATCGTAAGTGCCTTTTTAAAGATTTCTTTGAAATTTGGGTCAAATGTATTGGATGATTTATCCCAATATATAAAGAGTTAGAAGGCCTATTACCCATTAAATCGAAGGCCTACGAGTCTAGTTTGCAACGCACAAAACCCCGTATCAAACGGACATCCGAGTAAAAAGTTATGAGGGTTTTACTAGGGACTGCCAGGGCAGAATCCGGGTCGAATCCGGGTCGGGTAAAGAAATGTGGTATGTCGGCTATTTAACATTTTAGCCATGGAAACAGTTCATTTCAGCTCAAAAAACCAGAGAGA
>JAJOOO010021516.1:0-13615 GCA_029582685.1 Solanum piurae
GGGCAGCAGAAACTGTAGTTTTTGCTATTAAAAAAGTGCAGAAAAAGCGACGGACAGGGTCCTTTAGTCCGTCGCTTTTCAAGATTTTTCAAAACATAAAAATTAAGAAAAGCGACGAACTTCGTCTCATTTTTGTAATTTTTTTTAAAATAAAAATTTAAAAAGCGACGGACGGCGTCGCATTATTAAAAAAAAAAAATTTTAAAAAAAAACAATAAGCGACGCAGTCCGTCGCTTTTGGAAAAGCGTCGAGCTAAAAAGTGATGAGATTGACTGCGTCGCTTTTGACAAAAAAAGCGACGCAGTCCGTCGCTTTTTTTCGTCGTTTTTTAGTAGTGAGAAACTCTGGATGCAATTCCATTAACTCAATTGTCATAAATGTCTTTACGGTGGAATATCTATTGCCACTAAGGGAGAGTTTGGTATGAAGGAAAATGTTTTCCAATTTTCTCATGTTTGGTTGACTTAAATATTTTGGAAAATGTTTTCCAAATAAACTTAATTTTTCTCAAATTTAAGGAAAATGAAGGAAAATATTTTCAGAAATCATTTTAAACCTCACACCTCAACTCTCCATCCTAACTTAAGTCTTTGGTATTGATTCCCAATACTAATCCTAGATCTAACTCCTAATTTTCAATTTGAGACCCGACTCTCGACCTCGACTCAAGACCCAACTCCTAAGTTTTGGATTGAGTGGGGGTAGAATCTCGAGTAAGAATTAGAGGTCGAATGTCAGGTCGAGTGTCACGATCAAGTGTTGGGATGGGGTTTTAAGTCGGGTGTCAGAATTGAATTTTGGGTCAGGTGTCAAGGTTAGGGTCGAGTCTCGGTTCAGGTGTTGGATTAAAGGTTAGGTCTCGGCTCAGGGTCAGGGTCGGGTGTCAAGGTTGGGGTCAGGGTCGGGTCTTGCATTGGGGTTGAGTCTGGAGTGTCGGGTATAGGGTTGGATAAGGTCTTAGGTTGGGGTCAAGGTCGGATCTAAGGGTTGGTATCAGTGTCAGGTCGGGTCTAAGGGTTGGTATCGGTGTTAGGGTCGGGTCTTGGGGTCGAGTTTGGGTTCGGATAAGGGTAAGGGTTGGGTCTCGAGCCAGGTCAGGTTTCAGGTCTCAAGTCTCGAGTCGGGGTCACGTCTCGGAGTCAGGATTAAGGTCAATGTTGAGTATCGAGGCGGGTGTAGAGATTAGGGTCAAGTTGGGCCTTAGGTCGAAGTCAGGGTCGGGTCTCAAGTTGGGTGTCCAGGTCGGGTCTCGGGTCGGGGTTGGGTCTCATGTCAGGGCCAGCTATCGAGTGTCGGGGTTAGGGTCGGAGTTAGGTTTCGGGGCCAGGTGTCAAGGTGCTATCTCAAGTCAGTTGTTGGGGACGGGGTCAGGTCTCAGGTTTAGGTCGAATCTCGGAGGTCTAGTTTTAGGGTCGGATCTCGGGTCAGGTGTCGGGGATATAGTCGGGTGTTGGGGGCAGGGTCGAGTCTCGGGTCTCAGGTATGGGTCGTGTTCGATTCTCCAGTCTTAGGTCAGGTGCTTGGGTCAGATACTATTTCAAAATTTATATCTTAAGTTGGATGTTAGGGGGAGTTGGGCTTGGGTCTCGGGTCGGGGTCGTGTCTCAAGTCGAGGTTGGGTCTTGAATCAGGTTCAAGTTCGGGTGATGGGGTCATATTTCGGTTCAAATTTTAGGTCTCGAGTGGGGTCGTGGTCAGATCCTGGGGTCTGGTTTGAGGGTCGAGTCTCGGGTTAGGTGTCGGGTATGGGGTCTGGTCTTGGGTTGGGGTCGTGTTCGATTCTCGGGTCTCAGGTCGGGTGTTCGTGTCAGATTTCATTTCAAAAGTTAGATCTTAAGTCGGATGTTGGGGTTAGGAGTTGGGCTTGGCTTTTGGGTCGAGTTTCGGGTCGAGGTTGGGTCTTGGATCGGATGTCGGGATCATATTTCGAATCGAATGTTGGGTTTCAAGTTGGGATCAGGATTGGATCTCGGGGTCTGATATTAGGGTCAGGTCTCGGGTCATGTGTCGGGGACGGGGTCAGGGTCATGTTCAATTCTCGGGTCGGTGTTCGGGTCTGATTTTATTTCAAAATTTAGATCTTATGTCAGATGTTGGGGTTGGGTGTCGGGCTTGGGTCTCGGGTCGGGGTCAATTCTTAGGTCGAGATCGATTTTTGATTCGGGTGTCGGGATTATATTCTGATTCGAATGTTGGGTCTCAAGCGGGGGTTAGGTCCTGAGTTTGTATCCTTAATTGGGTCATGGTCAGGGTTAGGTTCCAGTTCAAATGTCGGGTCCCATGTCGATAGTAGGGGACAAGTTTCGGATCGAGTTTCGGGGTCAAGTGTCGGATCAATTATTGAGGCTGATTTTCAGGTCAGAAACTATTTTTCTAAAAAGTATTTTCTACTCTCTAGCCAAAATAAAAGATATTTTCTAAAAAAAATGTTTTTCATTCACCAATCATACACTAGAAAATATTTTTCACGCATTAACCAAACATGAGAAAATAAGTTAGAAACCAACTTATTTTCCAAGAAAACATTTTCCTTCATACCAAACAAAGCCTAAATTCATCTTTTGTTGTAGTGTGAATACCATGTTATTTCATTAAAAAAAAAATGCAACCATTGACTTTGAAGGCCAATAGGAATGGATATTAACTGGCCAATATAATTAGTCGGCTCCATATACTACTAATTAATATGATAAACCCAGAATTATTCGTTACATAATACAAGCATTGACTTTTTGGTAGGATTTAGATCCATTCCTTTGGTTAAACCATAAATTTTCATCCACAAATATTTCCTCCTTTTTTTGTTAACTTTCTCCTAGTGCAAATCTTTATCAGGTATATATTTTTCAGTACGTACACATTTTTTTAATCTCACTTTGATGGAATCTTCTTTAAAATGCAAAAGAATATCAATCGACTACTCTTCTAGGATTGGATCAGAACTTGGATATACACAAAGGCAAAAGAACATCAGTCGACTACTCTTCACGCTTGCAAATTGTAAGATATATTAACTTTCTATTTCTTTCGGAAATCTCTAACTGCTGAATTAGTCCATTTTCCTTGTACCTTGATGACAACTATTACAAACTAGGTAATTTACCCGCGCTTCGCGTGGACATAAATAATCTTTCTAAGCTTTTAAACAACCTTTCCAATCATCAACTATTATAAGAAAGAAAAAAAAAGTAAATTTGAGTCACATATCTCAAAAATTGTAAATATATAATGAATGATTAAAAATATTTTGATATCTAATCATTTTTATCTTTTATATAATTTATCATAATATATGTTTGATGATAATTGTCTTGTTAAAATTGAGTGATATTTTCATGTAGCGATGAAGCATCACTTTTTTTATTTTTTTGTACATGAGAAATATAGAATCTAATAATTTTATGGTTAGAATAACTCCTTGTTAAAAAAAATATGTGACAGTTTTCGAGAATTAATATTAGTGATAAATAAGTTAAGATTGTTAAAAAATGTACATTACAACAACATAAATAATTTTTTAGAGACACTCTATTTGTCTGAGGTCAAACGTTCAAACATTCAACACTTTTCGTTATTGTTACTTTGTTACTCTAACAAAATTTAAAGAAGGAGAAAAATAAATTTGAAACAACAACAAAATAATATTGTTGATCCTTCTAGAAATTCATTCTTCATTAAAATGCTGCTCTTAAGGCCCTTCTAAATGCTTCATCAATGCAACTTTACGACTTTTTCAGAAGTATGTACGTATAATCGTTGGATTATGAAAGTACAAGTAGATCAAAATGTTGGATTCTAGACTCATGTTAAAGAAATATTCTCGAACATGAAAAATTTAAAGATGGTCCTAACCTAGATAACTCAAATGCTCAGCAACGACATGGGACATGAAGGCCAAAAAATCTATGTTAATAGACATATATTTTGTAGATTAAGATATTACTTTTATTTATAGTAGGTTTTCTTTCATATTCTTCAAATTAAGCTTGCCGAAAATAGTTATAACTCACACCAAAAATATTTAGAAGAGTCGAATGAGAAGGAAAAAAAAACATTAAAAAGACGAAAGTTTTGTCCAAGTGAGATCATATACATACCAAACGAAAAATAGTCAATACAAATTTAAGAAGACAACAAAACAACGAGAAAACACATACATTAAATGGAGTAAACTATGAGATATCCAATGATGATAACAAATCATTTTAACCAGAAAACTTCCTATATTTTAAAATAACATACCTCAAAAAATTGACTAACACTTCAATCAACTTTCAATCCTTTAAAGTACTCATAATACCAACTTATAAAATTTAGTAAAAATAGATAACTTACAATATAAAAGCCAAAAAATATGGGCATGCAAACTTATTTAACTCTGAGATGATTTTTTAAAGAACAAAAAATCTCATGCTTGTATGTGAAGGAATGACGTTGTTGATGAAGAAATTAGAGATTTGTAAGAGATATTTTTATTGTACCTTCAACAATTCCAGTAGAGAAAACTTGTCTGAATACTCAATTAAGGTTTGTTATTTAATCTGCACTAACAAATACTTATAACAATAACTTGCAGAACTATAAACAACAAAGTTTAAAACATGTACTCAAAAACAACAATTAATAATATAAACATTAATTAATGACTATAAAAAGCATACCATGATCTGTATCAATAGAATGAAACAGAATGGAAAAAATTGAGACCACTGAATGCACAGTGTCCCCTTAAGAGAATTATTCCCCTCTAGTACCCGAGGTTTAAAGGAATAAATCCTCTCAGGATAGAACAATTTTATTCACCTGTGTATTGATACAAAAACAATGGTGTCAGTGAGTCGCTCAACAGGAGAAAAGTACACAAATATTTAATTGTCCAGAAGAAGAAGAAGAAGAACTTCAGAATTTTCGTTGTTTTAAAATGAGAGAAATTTCATCTATTTATAGACAACAAAGGGTAGTGTGAACAAATGTTTATTATGACTTATCGAAAAGGTGACAACTCTTTGGAAAAGTTACAACATTTCATAAAAGTCCCAACTTTTTATAAAAGTCGTAACTTTTCATAAAAGTCTCAATTTTTCATAAAAGTCACAATTTTTCATAAAAGGCACAACTTTTCATAAAAATTCCAATTTTTCGTAAAAATCATAACTTTTCATGAAAGAGGAAGGCTAGTTTTGGAAATACTATAAATTAAAAGGGGATCCTGGTTTGTGGTGGCGCCACATAGGCGGGCCTAGGGTTCTCTTTTATATAAATATATGATTGCTTTTATTTCTTCTCCAATTTTAGTACCTATAAATATGTCAAACTAATTTTTATTTTTATTTTGGCTGGTCAATATTTACTTCTTATTGCTTGGATGATGATTTAATTTTATCTTAAAGTAAAGATCATTAATATAATGTATATTATCACTTCATTAAATCAGTAGTGAAGCAAAAATTGTTACCTGGTAGCTTTATAGTAGTCCGTAAACAGCTAGTAACAAATAGGTTAAAGCAAAAACAGTTGCCAGAAAAAATATTTTTAGTTTTGTTGCACCAAACAAGAAGATAAAGAAAAAGAATATAATAGATAGTCATTTAAACTTGGCCCCAACTGCCAGTTTGCCACTTAAACTTAACACTCCCTGTTTGGGGCGCGGGGCGGGTGGAAGTCTTCGCGGGTTTGCCTCACAACCGCCCCACACCACCCCATTGCCAACCGGAGAAATAATTTTTAGTGACAATTAATTACTTTTTAGAGGCAAGTTACTAGTGACAATTGTATTTTAGCAGTCTTTGTAAACTTGTAATGGCTTTTTATTAAAATCATCTCTTTTGCTCCTTTTTTAAGATTGGCGCATAAATTGAAGGTACAAAACAGGCAAAAGACGCAAGTTGTTTGACTGTGAGCTGAAGTAGTTTACAAAACTCTTATTAATTGTAAGTCAAGTTCTTCATGAATCTCTACAACAATTACTTTACCTTGATAACAATTAGTACTATTAAATGTTTTCGTCGAGAAAAGTATTTTTGTCCTTCCATTTCATAACTATTTGCAACCTGAAAATCGATATGTTCTCATTTGTTTTTTTTCCTTCTCTTTTTCTATAACAAAACTAACAATTCTTTATGTTTATCACTAGATGAATTTAATCCGTTTATACCACTCTTAACTTATTGAATACCGTAAAGATACATCTGGACCTAAGTCAACCTCAAAAACTAGATCAAAAGTGGAGGATTGCCTAAGTCCATATAAGGAGACCACTAGTCCATTCTCCAACCAACGTGGGACTTTTACCCACTCTAACACCCCCCTTCACGCCCAGGCTCGATTGGAGCGTGGACCGAGAGCCCAGACGGTGATTGATCTGACTTTGATACCATGAAAAGATATGGCATTTTGGCCTAACTCAACCTCAAGAGCTAGATTTGAGGTTGAGTTAGGTCCAGGTATCATATCTTTACATAGAGTAAGTTCCTAAAAAACAGTATGAAGCAAACAAAATACAATAACAACTACTCTTTAGTCCAAATCCATGTAGGATCACCTATATGAATCTTCATTAGCTATTTTGCTCCATTTAAACTCCTCTAAATATGAAGAAAAAAATGGAAATTTTTATTTATTAATTATACTCTCCTTTAAGCTTTCCTTTTCTTTTCTAATATTTTGAATAATGAATAGGATTTTTCTACTTTATCTTAGGAAGATGGCTCAAAATGACATTGACAATGTGTTAGATCAACTAAGAAGGATCAAGAGTGGCGGTGATCTTCATGTTGACAAGATTGATGAAATTGAGAGACTTCAAATGCATATAGGAATTTTTAGAACCTTTAGCAAGTACAATCATGTTCTTTTGCCTAAATCTGTTGTCAAAATCACAAAGAAGGCCAAATTGATTGTGGAAATGCTTCACTCAGTTTTTGGTGGAATTCCAGATAAATGCAATACTAACCTTAATCTGGAAAGACCGGAATCACAGTTGCTGGAATTCACTGAAGGTAATACCATTTTAAGGTACAATTATGAGTTGAATGATTCAGATCTACTTGAATATATGGATTGCATTGACAAGAACCTAAATGATGTTTGGATGTGCCTTGACAAGAACCTAAATGATGTAATACAAATGTGCCTAAAATTGGATACGACTGATCATTCTTCAACGAATGAACAATTCCTTCAGTATAATCAATTTTTAGAGCAAGTGAAAATCATTCAAAAGAAGATGAAAATTTTGAGAGACTTATATGCCACAGAAATAAATGGTTATGTTGACTATGATAAGTTGGAAGGTTTGGAGACGCGATTTCAGTTCATGGCTGACAATGTAGGACAGTTTTGTCTTGCTTTTTCTTATAAATTAGATGAGGATGAAGATGATACAAATGATATCGAGAGTAAGTCTCCTTATCTACTATCCCTGGTTGTGCTAGTGGAGCTGGAAATAAAGAAGATTTTTCTTGATGAACTGAAGGGTTCAAACTTTACTCAGTCAAGAACATTCGGGGATGAGAAATTACCAATAAGATTTTCATATCATCTATACAGTCTGCTGATGTATCTCAGAAACATAAAGCTGGAGAACTTTCCTAATAATGTCTCTGCTCAAAATATTGATGTGGCAATAGAGTTCTTGTTGGTTTTCCTTGATGTTGATGTGTCAAATCAAGTTATTAATGGTAACTGGTTGAATGAGGTTATGGAACAGGTTGGATCTATAGTGGGTGATATTCTATACGCAATTCAAAGGCTTCTTCCTAGCTCTATACGCAAAGATGACACTAGCAAACTAAGTCTTGGCTCGATACATATATTGGAGAAAACTAAAGATCTGAAGGCACAAGTGGAGACGTACTACAAATCCTTAAAATTTACTGCATTGCACTTCCCTACCTTTGGTGGATTCAGCTTTTTGGATTCTCTTTTAATGAAACTGAATGAGATGTCGAAATCTAAATCTAGTTTAGATTTCTTGATGAAACCACTTTTAGGTAATTTGGAGAAAGAGTTGTCATCTCTTACATTCATTTTAGAAAAGGAGTTGTCATCCATTTTCAGAGATGTCGCAAAGGTGCACCATGAACATAAAATTCTCAAAGATCTTCAAAGGCGTACCATCAGTTTGGCATATGAAGTTGAGGTTGCCATTGACTGTATTCTTTCTCAGTATGATGTCTTTTGGCATATTTTTTGCTCACTTCCTACAATCATAAAAGAGATCAAGAAAATTAATGCGGAGGTGACTGAGATGTGGTCAACGGACATTGCTCTTAAGCCTAACGATGTGGTAGACCCATCTAAACATCTGCTATCTCGACATAGCAATCCAGTGACTGATGAGGAGATAGTGGGTTTTGAGATAGCAACAGAAAAACTAATTCAATATCTGACTCGAGGAACAAGTGAACTAGATGTCATCCCTATTGTTGGGATGGGGGGACAAGGTAAAACAACTTGTGCTAGAAAGTTGTATAATAATGACATCATTGTTTCTCGGTTCGATGTTCGAGTATGGTGCATCATTTCACAAGAATATAATCGGAGAGAGATATTACAAGAGATTTTCAGTCAAGTTACGGGTTACAAGGACGAGGGAGATGAGGATGACGTTCTTGCTGACATGCTGAAGAAAAAATTAATGGGAAAGAGATATCTCATTGTCTTGGATGATATGTGGGATGGTATGGCATGGGATATCGACTTAAGGCTTTCTTTTCCAGATGATAAAAAAGGAAGCAGAATATTAATAACAACCCGACTTGAGAAAGTGGGTAAGCAAGTCAAGTGCCATACTGATCCTTACTCTCTTCCATTCCTCACAACAGAAGAAAGTTGCCAATTGTTGCAGAGAAAAGTATTTCAGCAGGAAGGTTGCCCACCTGAACTACAAGATATGAGTCTAGTAGTTGCAAAAAAATGCAAAGGATTGCCTCTTGTTGTTGTGTTGGTTGCTGGAATAATCAAAAAAGGGAAAATGGAAGAATCTTGGTGGCATGAAGTGAAAGATGCTTTATTTGACTATCTTGATCATGAGTCTGATGAATATAGTCGGGCGATTATGCAGTTGAGTTTTGATAACTTACCAGATTGTATACAGCCTTGTCTTCTTTATATGGGGATGTTTCCGGAGGATGCAACAATTCCAGTGTCTAAGTTGATAAGTGTCTGGACTGCGGAAGGATTCGTACAGAACATTGAATCTGCAGAAGATTACTTAATGGATCTCATTAGTAGTAATGTGGTAATGGTTTCAAGGAGAAGATATAATGGAAAAGTCAAATACTGTCAGGTTCATGATGTAGTGCTTCACTTCTGCTTGGAGAAGAGTAGAGAGGAAATTTTTTTGCTAGCAGTGAAGGGGCAATCTAACCAGTTTCAACCTTTGGATTGGGAAGGAAGTCGAGTGAGCTTCTCTTTCAGTGAATATATTTCCAAGTTTGCTTCTCTGGGCTTCAAAACACAGAAGCCTTTCCACCAACACTTGAGGTCACTGATAACAACCAATCAAGGAAAATCTATTGATGGGATTCCCTTCCATCGGGTTAGTGAATTGAGACTTCTTAAGGTCTTGGATTTGAGTTCTCATAATGTGGATCGTTTATCGTCAGCTACTTTCAAACCACTAAATCACCTAAAGTACCTTGCAGTTTGGGTAAATAAATATGATTTTTATCCAGAATCACATCTGCCACATATAGAAACTTTAATTGTAAAGAATAATTTTAATACAGTACTGTTACCAGAATCTATTTGGGAAATGGAAAAATTAAGGCATGTTGAGATTGCTGAAGCTGTTTTTGGTAAGCAGGGTATATTTGAAGAACCCTCTAAATTGGAAAATTTGAGGATATTAAGGAATGTTAGATTCCGAATTGATGAAGCTGATAGGGTGGATGTGTTATTAAGAAGGTGTCCTAATCTTCAACAACTTCACATCGGCTTTTGGGGCAATGATGATTCTGCAGAGCCTTTTTGTCTCACATTGGAGAATCTTACCCAACTTCAAATACTTCGCCTTTCCTTTCAGTGGTCCCACATTGTATCCGGGTTACAGTTGCCTTCAAATTTGAAGAAGTTGGTACTATTCAGGACCGACATAAAAAGTGTGATTTCCTTCATTGCAGGACTACCAAGCCTGGAGTATCTCCAATTAAAAGATCGGTATCTTATAGAAAATGTACCGCATTTTTCTCAATCAGAAGAGTGGTGCATTGGAGACATCATGTTCCATAAACTTAAGTTCTTGAAATTGGTGAACTTACGTATCTCACAGTGGGATGCCTCGGAGGAATCATTTCCCCTTCTTGAAACACTTGTTATAAAAGATTGTTACAATCTCAAGGAGATCCCCCTTAGCTTTGCAGATATTCCAACACTGAAACAGATTAAGTTGATTTGGTGCAAGAACGAATCTCTGAAGGCTTCAGCTGTGAGAATTAAGGAAGAAGTTGAAGAGAATGAAGGAAACGACCGTATAGATCTTATCACTATCTAAGTAAGTAGAGAAAAACTCTATGTTCCTTTTTTTTTCTTTCTATTCAATGCTTGATTTTCCTTAACTGCTCTCAAACTAACAAAGATTTGGTTGAATTTGCCAACTGCAGAAAAAGCACATACAGTCTATTCTGCGGCTAGCCGAAACACCCATGCATCCTCTTATATTGTAACACTACTACCAATTGCTAAGTATTTGTGCAAGATTTCTTGTTGTTCTGTAACACTGTCAAAATTATTGTTTTGTGTTTTTTCTTTAATTTGTGATTGTTTTTCCCAGTTAAATTTCTATAGTCCCTTCACCTTACACCTTATATGCAGCACTACTTGCAAAATTCAATTAATGATATATGTACACAGGTTATTTTCGGTTGAATACAACAATCATCATTCAATAATTTTAGAAATTTAGCAGCAGAGAGTACTAAGGTGAATTGAAAGATGAGTCTTCCTGTATGAAAGCTGATTTGCATATAGATTCAAATATTTTGGTAGCTTAATACCAAATGATAATATGTATGAGTGCATGTGTAAAAGTCATCTATGTTGTTCGGACTCATCAAATATATCAGCCTTCCGCGTTAGAATTCACGTAGTTTATGAATTGAACTTCTTCAGCTTATGTACAAGTATCTAGATCTGATATAGAAAGACCTCCGTCTTGCAGTACTGGTGCACATGTCATGAAGACAGCATGTTTTTACTTGACCATCAGTTCTTTTCTGCACTACTCTGCTATATCCTTGGGGCTTCCGTTTTAAGTTGGAGTTTATGAATCCCTCGTAAATCCATAAGCGAATCAACTTCCAAGCAGGGATTTCAAAGCCTCTTATGGAAAGGCGCCATAATATAGGATACACGCCTTCCATCTCTTCGGATAGATGACCATAACTCATTTCCACAAATTTCAAGCAGTTTTTCGGGTCATCTTTAGTTATTTATAAGGCATTTTCCACAACTTGAAACTTTCCTCATCTCTCAGAAATTCCAATTGGGGAAATGTGATGGTTTTCATAATTTGTGGGTTTTTTATTCCTATTAGAATTGCATGTCCAATCAAAACTTCAATTTCATATTAATATGATTTGATATCTCCTGTTCAAACGAGCCCTAAATTTGCAATTTTTTATTTTTTCTATCATACTTGTTTTATCATTCAAATCTTTTTTCAGCAGAATGGATCAAGTTCTATACATTACATGGATAGTTAGGTTGAACAAAAAGCTTATTGTTCAAGGGTTGTTGAACTATTAAAAAATAGTTAAATAAGGTCATTTTGTATTATTTTATTATTATTTTTGTATTTGAGAAGTCACTGTTTCTTTTTTTGGTCATTTTACTCAAAAAGTTTTTCAAGTTAAAAGATAATACATCCGACCACTTTTTAATAACGTGATATCTAGTTTTTTAAGCCAAAAAATAAAAAAACACATTTAACTCAATCCGTTTTAACCAAAATGTTTGATCAATACCTCAACCGTAAAAATCTCTTTATATGCTAAGCAAATGTCAAAAATATACATAATTTAAGTATGAAATTAGCAAATTGGATATAATTTAGGGGGATTTTAGTGTATTTTCCTAAAGAAAAAGAAAAGTAATATAATTGTATTATTGAGCCACTTTACATATACCATCTAAGGCAACTTGCTACTACAATTCATCTCTTCCTTCAAACTTTCATCCATTTTATTTCAAAACTTTTCCTAATTTTACCTGTTACGTGATCTTGGAAATATATCTTTATTGAAATTTTGATCGGAGAATTATTACTCTCCTTTTTTACCCCATAATGTTTGTTTTTCACTTGATGAAACCTGCTTTCAATATTAATTATCATCTCTTTTGCTCCTTTTTTATGATGACATAATAAATAAATATACCCTTTAATTTGGCCCCATTTTTCATTTAGTCGCCTTTCAATTTTGGGTGTACACAAGCAAACACTTAAACTTGTATAAAGTTGAGCAAATAGACACACATGTCTTATGTGACATCCTTCATGGCAATTTGTACCCTACGTGGTGTCTATGTGTATTATGTCACATAGGACTCATGTTTCTACTTGTTCAACTTTATATAAGTTTAAGTATCGACTTGTGCACACCTAAAGTTGGAGGGCACAAATGTGAAATGAGGTCAAGTTTAATGACACATTTATGATTGGATCAGAAAATTGAAGATACTAAACAGGTGTATAGAAGAGAAGACAAAACTACAAGTTTGTTTCACTTGTTAGAGAGTTGATTTCTCAAATGGTTCACTTAACTAATAGTTATTAGTAAATTAGAAAGCCACTTTTTGTTAAATTTTTTTGGAATAAAACAGAAATGTGATTTTCAGAGATAATAACTAGAGGGACAAACTTGGTGGACACAGTAAGATAAAGGTACTAAGTGCATATTATCATGAATGAGTTTGGCCTAAATAAATTTTATACGGCAATAGAGACCAAATGTGTAATGTACGTTCCCAAAACTACTATACTAAAAAAGAGAACCAAAAAAGTAAAAAACTGAATAAAATTATCTTTTACTACTATACTAAAGATGAGAACCAAAAAGTTTAAAATTGAATAAAATTATCCATTGAAAGATAAGTGATCATTTTTCCATTCAATTAAACACTAGTTCTTTACTTTTTGGTACTAAAAAGTAAATTTACATTTCTATTAGTAAAGACAACAATATTTCATTTAAATGAAATATTTGGGATGTGGATTTATAATAATAGACCATATGGAAAAAATGGTTTTGTAAACTCACAAAATTTGACCATTAAAAGATAATAGCAGGAATGGAACCTTTCTGTAACGGCAGTGGCATGATTGAGCTCAATTATTAGCGAATGATATAAATGAGCATTTTCTTAAAGTTCGATGACATATTTGAGTTTTTTATTTCATAAACTCAAACACAATTTTAAAGAATTTTATGTAATTTTTTGATAGTTCACCCTCATTGTAACACCCCGTATCCTAGATAGACCAAAAATGCAGATTTTGAGAAGTTGCAGGTGCAACTTATGGTCACCATCCACGGACCGTAGATCAGACCACGGTCCGTGCTGGTGGTCCGTGGTTTACCACTGCAGCCCCTCCCCAGAACTCAGTCAGAAAAT
>JAJOOO010021517.1:0-10989 GCA_029582685.1 Solanum piurae
TTTGTATATATGTATAGCGAAATAGACATAACTTTCAATTGTATATGTATAGCAAATTATACATATATATGTTTGCTATGGAGCGCAATTATGCAAACTTTGCTATAACATACAAATATGATTTTTTTGTTTGCTATATGTGAAAGTTGCTTTTATTATAATAAGACAATTTATTTTTAAATATATCTTAAAATTGTTTCTCTTTCAGATAGGAAGGGTCATATTAACTCCGAAAAAATGAGTTACAACATGTTTCCTAAATAGAGAAAGTCGACCTTCTCACTAAAAACCAACGTCACATATCGATAATTTCTCATTCAATCCCCTCAACACACCAGATGACTGTGAGATGAACATAGATTTATTGCCGACTAAGTTCTCTTTGGCGACCCTCAGATGTCTTATTCCTTCACCCTTGTTAGATTCTTTCCATGACAAACCTCAAATACCTTGAACTCTTCAATACACCAGAATCTTGTTTCTTTTGCTGAATTACTTAGCAATCTTATCATTTGACCAACAACCCATGACGTTTTACCTTATACTTTAAACCAACACTTTTAAGTGAAACATTTCCTTAGGTCTTTTAACAATCAAAAGTAACAAACTTACGGCTCAAACCATGCACAAATCCTTCCAAATGCCTAACACTCAATGTGATCGATCATTTCTTATCTTACCAATCCATATCTTGACAAAATATTTCTACGAATTTAGACTCAAAATAAAAAACTTGAACTTTGATCCCTAACCATGTAACACAATCCCACTATCTATCAACTTTAGCTCATACATTGAAGATCTTTATGAATTCACGTATATTAGCCTATCCTTGATCGCCTCTACATCGATCTTACCGTATTCTTCGTTAAAAATTCAACCATACCAGTTACCAAACTCGAAATCATAAAAGAACTTATCACCACACTTGAGCCGAACATATGTAGATTTCTTCCTTAAATCTTATCCAACAATTTTTAACTCATATGAACTGCGTGTAACACTATCACCATAACCATAGTAAAACAGATGGAATCACGTGTCCCTGAACCCAATTCTCCACTCTTTCTGAAGATACATCTTTGATCCTTACCATCAAAGTAAATATCCTTGTTCTTTTCCTCCATCTAAAGCTAAACTACATCCCACTAATTTTTTCTATTTATGATTTTAGCTCATTTCAATTCTATTCAAGCGGTGTCTCTACACATCCTACAACTTTTCATATGACCACACTACTCACCAAATAGTAGCAAATCACAAACTTAGATACTCACAAGTCGTCATTACAAAATACAAATGTGTTTAACCAACAATCTTTATCATATAGTTGCATCTCAATCACAATCCATCACAAACTCTTATTACCATCATGCTCAGTTAGCCCTTTTCATCACCACGAAGTCAATCTTGTCATCGACATACACCTTAAACCCAGCTATACCAACCAAATCCAAAGGACTCACTCAATTTTATATGCATTTTCTTAGTAAAACCCTTAATTACCTTCACACAAGTATACTCGTTGAAACTTTCTAAAGCTTGTCATTTCAATATCGATCCAGTTCCTTAGAGCTTACAATAAAATCACCAGTCCTTATCTGGAATCTCCGAAATTCACTTCACAACCTAACACATTAATACGATTCCAAAGATCCACCACACTTACTATTTATAGAAGTTGCACAATTTTGATGGTTGACTCCCAATTCCCAAACACGAATTATCTTATCCAAGCAATTTCGTTGTTGTAAAATCCATGTGAAGTGAATGGTGTTTTAAGCTAACATAAATAATTTTATCATTTCCTGTTTATTTGTAGGTAAACCATAAGCCATAGTTTCACTATCATTTTAGCTTATAGTTGGTATATGACATTTTTGGTTGTTAAAGACTCCGTTAAATAACTCGTCATTACAGTTAATATCTCATATGGTCACTCAACTACGCATTTTTTTCCAGAAAGTCACTCAACTTTGGTTTTTAACTCCAAAGCCACTCAATTATGAGTTATTTTCTCAGAAAGTCACTCAACTTTGATTTTTCACTCAAAAGTCACTTATGAGTGTTTCACTTACAAAGTCACTCAATTTATTTAATTGATTTTTTTTATTAAAACTCACAAACATGAAATTTTTATTTCTAACTAAAATTATAAAAAATAAAAAGATATTCATTTAAACCATTTAATAACCCAATCCGTTAAAAGTATATTATTTTAATGATTTAATTATTTTTTTCAACTGAATTTACTAACATGAAATTTTTATTTCTAACCAATTTTTTAAAAAATAAAAGGATATTCATTTAAACCATTTAATTAATTTAACTCTAGCACTCTAAAATCAACAACATATAAAGACCATTTTACAAAAAAAAAAATGTAAAGACCAAATCTTAATTAACTTAACGGTAGGAGAAACATTAGTAACAGATTCAAGCCAGTTTTTTTAATCACTTCTTTTTGTTCCTTCATTATGTATCGTGGTTACTAAAATTTTGAATTTACTAAAAAAATAATTTTGTAATTTCTATATTTTATGAACAATGCATGGAGATCGTTGTATTCACACACAATTGGAGAAAAGGGTAAAATAAAAAGAGTAATATACTATATTTTTAGCGGATCGGGTTATTAAATGGTTTAAATGAATATTTTTTTATTTTTTAAAATTCTAGTAAGAAATAAAAATTTCATGTTTGTAAGTTTTAGTGAAAAAAATTAATTAAATAAATTGGGTGACTTTGTAAGTGAAACACTCATAGTTGAGTGACTTTTGAAATAAAAACCAAAGTTCAGTGATTTTCTGAGAAAAAAACTCATAGTTAAGTGATTTTTGAGTTAAAAATCAAAGTTGAGTGACTTTTTGAGAAAAAAATGCATAGTTGAGTGACCATCTGAGATATTTACCCCTCGTCATTGTCTGAGAATAGCTCGAAGCTTCATGCTCTCCGACTAGTTAGTTTTCGACTTTACTTCTCAACACCATTTAGATTTCACTAAATCGGGGTACTCCCCGGTTGATTTTGGGGAAAAATTACTTGACAGAGCAAACATATACATGTTTACCCGAAATAGTGAGAGAATTACAAGTTGTAATACATAATGAGAGTTTGAGTTTTATCAGTTTCGCTCTGTATCCGTTCGCTCTGACTCGCTCTGATACAGGGTGAACAAATACAACAGATAGAGTGAATTGATACACTGATACAAAGCGAATTGATACAGTGTATCACGAGTTTTTTTAAAGTAAACTATTTGTACATGTGGTAATTAGCTAAATTATCGCTACGATTGGTAATTAAGGCTCAAAGTTTCGCTATTTTTGAAATTTCGTCATGATTTTATCATATGAAACTTGGATAATTCTTGTTTCATTTTATCTACTTGATTCTGGCAGGACAAAGAAGCAGGTGATGATCCAGATATAGAAAAAATCTTGAATGCTTGCTGTGTACAAGGCTAATTAATCAACAGTCTATATATTATGTGTATATACAGACACATTATCTAAGTGTATCATTGTATATGTGTATCATAAATTCATAATTAAACAAAAAAAAGAAAATCAAGATGCATCCCTTGTTCTATTACATTGGTTAGATTTTTCACACGGGAGGAGCTAATTGTTCGAGGCTAGTTAGAATTTTAATTTTATAACGTTTATTATAGGAAGACGACTTTAAGCATTGATAATTGAGTTCTAAATGTAATTTGTGTACATATTTAATGAGCTTTCTAAATTAAATTGTTTTAAGAAAATAAGCTACTTGACTTGGCTGAACCCATATCTAGTCACGCAATATATTTATTTCTTAAAAGAATATAGTACCATTTGGATTTCATTTTTAATTGCGTGCAATGTCACTATAATGAAGTAAATTGATAAGAAGCAACTCTTTATTTTAAATAAAGAATAACATGATATGTCTGTCTGTTAGAGTGAGTTGGATGAGAGTTGCTCCTATTTTTTCGGCGTCACTTGATATAGCAAGCAAACTTGAAGGATGAAATGAATGACTTGATCAATGAATATTCGATTCTTTCTTCAATGTAGAATGGATTCACACCTAAAGCAGAGAAAGAGATGTCCTTGTTAGAGGACCAATCCACTCGAACAAAGCGAGATTAGTGGAATGCAACATCTTGACCAACGAGCTTTAATATGATCTTTGAGAAAAGTATGCAAAACACACTAACCTAACTCAATGAAGGTGACTGCCATCACCTTTTGCGGGAAAAAGGACAAGTCGAGCCCCCAGTGGTCCTTATCTTATCACGCCACACATGGAGACATCTCAAATAGATAAATTGGTCTGTAAAGATGCGGAAAAACATCTATCGTTTAAATTTGTCATCACATCATGGGAGTGAAGAATGAGCAACTTTTATATAATATGGTGATTAATATATGCATTATTTTCTCTAATACATTCTATCAAACGATCCCTTTAATGGTTAATGCGTATACACACGCACCATACGGTCACAATGATTTGTCAGGTTATGTTTGTCTTCATTTATGTTATTTCTTTTTTTACATTATTTTGGACTATTTATTCTTAGATTGAGGGAGTATGGGAAACAACCTCTCTACATGGTAATATTTGCGTATACTCTACCCTTCTCATATCATATTTTGTGGAATTACACTGAATATGTTATTGTTGTTGTTATTGTTGTCTCAATATAAAAATGGATAGTCCGATGCACGATAATATTTGATAAATTTAAATGACCTAAATTATTCGAAAATATATTTAAGAGACTATTTTAAACCTATACCGAACATTAGGGACCATTTTTGCCATTTTCTCTACTTTAACCAAAGCCCTAAGCACTACAGTATCTATCCTCACATTTATTGTCATTTCCCGCTTCACCTAATCCCCGTCGCCGATGGCCGACAAGAAGAAACGCCGGCGAGCAGCTCACGATTCTGATTCCGACTCCGAAAGCCGGCCTTTCCAATCCAAGCTCAAACCCGACTCCGTCATCCTCCAAACCCTAAAAGCACTCAAATCCTCCTGTTCCACCACTTCCAAAACCCTATCCCTCTCCGACGTCGGCCTCTCCTCCACCTGCCGTGAAGTCGCCGACCTCCCAATCGATGAGGTACAGTCCGAAATTGAATCGTTAGCGTTTACTATAGCTAAATCCATACTCTCCGGTGAAGGTTTCTCTTTCTCCGTCCCTTCCCGCTCCGCCGCTAACCAACTCTATGTCTCCGAGCTCGACCGCATTGTTCTCAAAGATAAATCATCGGCTCGCAACTTCGGCAATGTGTCTACTGTTCGTAAAGCAACAATTACTCTTCGAATCCTTCAGCTTGTTCATCAGCTTTGCACCAGTAACATTCATGTGACAAAGCGTGATCTTTTCTACACCGACGTTAAGTTGTTTCAGGATCAGACGCAGTCTGATGCTGTATTAGATGATGTTTCTTGTATAGTTGGATGTACTAGGTCTAGTCTGAATGTGGTTGCAGCTGAGAAAGGAGTTGTAGTTGGCAGGTTGATTTTTAGTGATAATGGCGATATGATTGATTGTACGAAAATGGGAATGGGAGGGAAAGCTATACCTCCGAATATCGATAGAGTTGGTGATATGCAGAGTGATGCATTGTACATTTTGTTAGTCGAAAAGGATGCTGCGTTTATGAGATTGTCTGAAGATCGGTTTTACAATAGATTTCCTTGTATAATTGTGACTGCAAAGGGTCAACCGGATGTGGCTACTAGATTGTTTCTGAGGAAGATGAAGATGGAGCTGAATTTACCGGTTTTAGCATTGGTGGATAGTGATCCTTATGGGTTGAAGATTTTGTCAGTGTACGGGTGTGGATCGAAGAATATGTCGTATGATAGTGCGAATCTGACTACACCGGATATCAAGTGGTTGGGTATTAGGCCGAGTGATTTGGACAAGTATAAGATACCAGAGCAATGTAGGTTGCCAATGACTGAACAGGATATTAAGACTGGGAAAGATTTGTTGGAGGAGGATTTTGTGAAGAAGAATCCGGCGTGGGTTGAGGAGTTGAATTTGATGGTGAAGACTAAGCAAAAGGCTGAGATTCAGGCGTTGAGTTCGTTTGGATTTCAGTATCTGTCTGAAGTATATTTGCCATTGAAGCTGCAAGAACAGGATTGGCTATGAGAATTCAAATCTTGTTGTTTAACTACTTCAATCTTCTTGTGTTAATTTATGCCTGAAGTTAGACGTGTATCTCGTTGTCTGTATTTTTATGGGAGTTTATTGTTGTGTTAATTCACATTTATAGTTAAGAGTTGAGACATACCTTGGTTTTTTATGATTTTGAGTGGATTGGTTTGATTGCACTTCTTTGAGTCGACCTCTCTACCCCACAAAGGTAGGGATAACTTTTGAGTACGTCCTATCTTTCTAGACCCGACTTGTGACTTGTGGGATTATACTGGATATATTGTTACAGGATGCTTTCCGGAAACAACCTCTCTACCCCACAAAGGTAGGGGTAAGATTTGCACATATCATATTTTTCCCAAACTGCACTTGTGGGATTTCACTGGGTTATGTTGTTGTTGTGATAGAATGCTCTCTTTGATCCATGGTGATGCAGCTTTAGTTCTAATAGATGCAAGAATATTGGAATATTAAGAAACAGCTACATATATTGTGCGAGAATAAGAACACATCATTTTCTTCTGTTACTTTTGTTTACATTTGATGGTAAAATGTGGAGTTTTCAGCATGTGGTATCGTTTGAGTATGCAATGTTTATTCGCCTGCTAAAGAATAAGGATGAAAGAACTCTACAAAAAAAAAAAGAGTTCATACAAATCTATACATAACATGTTTCGTATATCATTGCACTACAGAAGCATCTAACCTTCTTGTTAGCCAGGATTGCAGTGATTCCTTAGTTATCCTCATTTTTTGCAAAACCACTGGTTTCCTAGTTGGAGAGTGCACATTTGCTCGTAAAATAACTCTTTCTGCATTTTCTTCCGTGTTTGAATGCTTGTCTGGATGGTTTATCCCATCCTGGTTTCTGTCATTTCCAATTCTTGATGCTGCTGAAATTACCTCAAGTCCCAAATCATGTTGCAAAAGCTTTATTATTGCTTCCTTAACTACACTTTCTTGTCTGACTGCACGTATACCTACTTCTTGGACTCCTAGGAAGATTTGCACGTCATCTTTAATTGAATCTCCTGCAACGGTAACCACAATGTTTTCAAATGTTATGCATGTTTGTACTATATGGATCGTTGATCACGATCACTAGTATGTTGAAATGCATCATTTGGCCAATCAAATCATAGTAAAAGGCATATGTTATCGACGAGCTTATAGTATAGTCCTTGGTGTAATTTATTCTGCAAAGATCCAATCTAATGTTTTGTGACACGGAAGTTAGAAAGGTCAGAACTTTTAACTTCATCCATTTTCTCACCTGCAGTGTACTTCTCTCTGATCATTCTCAAAACCGCAAGAACCACAATCCGAGCTTCAACCTGGCAGTATGCAAAAAATTGATGGGATAAATCAAGAATTATGTTTAACCATGAAAGTTCTCCAGAAAGATCAGATGGTTGTGTAAGAGTGATAATTGGAGGGCAAAATGATAAAAATCACAACAGTAAACACAGAGACATGCGTTTAATTTACTTCTCCAAAAATCTTTTATGTGAATATCTAGCTAGATACCATCTTTACCTTACTAAGCCCCCGGAGATTAATGGATATGCTATTTGCACTGTCCTTCTGCAAGTGTTCTGCAACTTTGTCGAGAATCATACTTTCAGGCCCTAAATCGGTTCTATTACGAGTGCTGAAGTTGTATTTCCTCTGATTGCCATTCTGGATTACGCCTTCACACCACTGCTCAATTAATTGCTTGAGATAGTAATCATTGGGTTTATACCTGCAATGTTTATGAAGAGCAAATTGAAATTCAATAGCTACAGAGAGTATCATTAAGTGGATTCTTTTCTTAGACCAATGGTAATGCTGATGGTACAAAATGATAACCAAAACACAAACAAAAAATAGATGAGTTTCAACTGCAACTGGAAATAGACGCGCCTCCTAATTGAAACTTGTGCATGCTCTACATATAGTTTAGCAAATAAATAAACAAATTAGAAAATCTACCTACTGATATAAATTGGGACTTCCTTGGTGTCTTAAAACAAAATAATGAGTAAACTAAGACGTCCCAACAGGGAATGTTGTCTCAAAATCCTTCACTACACCTCCCAAAGCATGGTTTTCACATACTTACCTCTGATTCATGTCTCTTTTATCCCAAGACCCCCTTGAAATTGCACATTCACAAATCAACACTCCACATGCACCCAAAATGGAAATTAACAAACTGAATTCCACAGTTAACAGCTCCACAGACACTCAGCCCCTTGATAATGATTTTCAAGTCAACTTGAGGGGAAAAGTATAATCATAGATGACCTAAGCGTTAAAGATACTTTTGGGAACTATGTTGCACTTAGTTTTTAGGATATCCTGAGAAAGGATTTCCAACTGTTAATGGTACCATGTGGTTGAATAAGCCACATTGGATTTCCGTTGCGTGATCAGGATGAACTCTCTTGATACTCCACAGGAGTGAATCTGCACTAGCAAATGGCCTATGAAGATGATCATTACTGCTTCAATTACTTCCTCAAATTCTTACGCTTACCACCTTCTTAGTGCATGTTTTTTTTGTTTTGTATGGAACAGGCTCTGTTGCCCATTTAACCCGTCACAAAGGGAAAGAAGAGCACAGTTAATTTTAAGAGAATAAAAAACAGGTGTCAACAGCAAATACCCATCCCCCAAATGGAATGTCTCAGACTGCAATGGAACATCGAAGTATAAGAAGAGGGCCAACAACAACATATCCAATAAACCTCACAAGTGAGGTCTGGAGAGGGTAGAGTATACGCAGACCTTAACACTACCTCGTGGAGGTAGAGAGGCTGTTTTCGAAAGACCCTCGGCTCAAGTGCAGCAAATCCAAATACAAATAAGAAGACAATGTATGGGGGAACAAGAATAACAAAATAGTGCAAAATCGAAACACAGTAAACAACTGACGATGTTGGATATCAAATGCAAGAACTGCAATAATACAGCTAGTACAAAGCAAAGCAGTGCGGAACATATATGCAAGAAACCATAACAACAACAAGAAGGTGTGATCCCCAAAACACATGAATAGGTAATATCAAATACCAAAAGCCAAAGACTGTATGAATAGGGTAATATTACGACCGACACGGTGCTCTATACAACCACCAAGCCAAATACATGAATGACCTAGTAATCAGACAACTCTTAACTACCTAATGACCTTCTACCCTTATCCACGACCTCTATACCCTCCTATCTAAGCTCATGTCCTCAGTAAGATGAAGAAGCGTCATATCTTGTCTAATCACTTCTTCCCAATAAATTGATAGAAGGTACAAACAAATTGATTAGACTAGCACACTCCATGAATGCTTGTTAGAGAGAGTGGTTGATCTCGTAACTACTAGTTTACATGATATTGATGCAAGAATGTGTATGCTCATTAGAGAATATTAGTAAATTGTCTCATATGAAGAAAATTGTATTCAATCCCTACTAACTTGTTGATGATATAACTGAGTTGCGCGGACTGTTCATTTTTGGTGCCGCACAGTGTCAACATGACATGGATGTGGAATTCGTACCGGATATGGTTCATCAATTTTTGGTACTTTTAACCAAAATTGATCTAGAAATTTCAGACAAATATAATATTTCTGAAATCAAAACAAAAGCTATGAGGTGAAATCATAATTTTTTAAACAAAAAGGTGAAATCATAATTTAGGCATATATTTTTCCGGTACTCTCTCGCGGGGGAGCCTTTCCATTATATATGTAAATAAATTAAAAGCATTGCTATTTTTAATTTGTCTTTAGATTCAATTCAACATTATTACTTTGCAATTGTAGAGGAAGGAATAAGAAGACATTTTTGTTGGGATTCATGATAGTCTCATAATAGATTCACATAATATGAAAACACTAAATAAACGTATCAATACACGTGACAAATAGACTCATAATGTGAAAACAATAAATAAACATGGCAATACATGTGACAAATAAACTCTTAATATGAAAACATTAAAGAAATGTGACAATACACGTGACAAAGACTTGCACACCTACTATAAATTACACAAGCATTTCTATTTCAAAAAAATAATTACACAAGCATTCCTCTCAAAATTGTTCAGGCTTATCAGCCATTACATCTTATTTTCTTTAATTATTTGTTTTTGCAATGGATAAAATGAAGGGTAGGCAAAAGATTGAACTGAAGTTGGAGGAAGCATGCACTGTTACTTTCTCAAAAAGAAAAAAAGGCTTGTTCAAGAAAGCGGATGAGTATTCAACTCTGACCAGAGCAGATGTTGGTGTTTTACTCTTTTTCACCAAGTGGAAAACCATATTCTTGTGGCTATACAAGTATAGAAAACATAGCTGATAAATTTCTTGAATTGAAACTAGACGATCGCCAAGGTGATCACGCTGATGTGGGCAAATCAAATGTCTTTGAGGCATTTGAAGATCTTCGTAAAGAAGGACAAGCATTGGAAGAGAAAGAAATAGAGCGCCCTCGCTCAGCTATACTGTCAGACAAATACATGTTGGAGCAGTACATGGTATTCAAGTCGCGGTTGGACAAAGTTAAAAAGGAAAGAAAAGGTAAATATGTCCCTGAGCCAAAAGAGGAGGAGAGTTCTTGAACTCATAATTATCATGGAGGTGGTAATTGGAATTCTTGAATTTGGAGTTGTGTTTGGAGGAAGCTATCGAGTCTTTTAATATATTTGAGTCTTGTCTTTGTTATTAAGTTAATTGTTGTTAGTATTCAGTCGTCCAGTTATCTAAGGCTTTAGACGGAAAAAAAGAAGGTTATGGAGTTCTTGTGTTATTAAGTCAGTCATTTCATTTGTTTCATCA
>JAJOOO010021518.1:0-14360 GCA_029582685.1 Solanum piurae
TGACCAAAGTCAACTCTTTATCAAAATTTCACAATTTTAGCAACTTAGGACCTCAATTCTTCGTTTCAACTCCAAATTCAACTCCGTAACTTCACACAGACCTGTTTCGACATTCTAAAACTGCCGGAATCAACGGAAATCCGATCCGAGTTACGAAACTCCAAATGACTCGAAAAAACACTTTTTAACCAACTTTAACTCATAAAAACTTAACTTCTCAAAAACTCAACTTTTTACCAACTTTTCCTCAAGCCAACTTTACAACCGCAAAACATGGGGCTCGGGACAACTACCGAAAGGGCAAAATAGTCATTTCCACGAAAAATTACCAAAATGACCTTTCGGGTCATTACACGATTGTAGTTGCTAAATTTCTATTGTTTAATCTCTTTTCCCATTTGTTACTTTCTTGGTCGGGAAAGTAGAAATAAGGAGGGTTCTGACGTTGGTCACCGTTAAAAGCTAATTAAAATGAAAAGATTAACAATATATGCATAAAATTCAGTCAATAATCACTTTTTAGATTAACTTACTTCGATAATTCACCATGGTTCCCACAACCGTTAAAAACCAATTAAAATGAAAAGATTAACAATATATGAATAAAATTCATTTAAAAATCACTATTTATATTAACTTACTTCGATAATTTATCATGGTTCCCACAACCCTAGTTATGAAATTTAGCTACACATTAACTCAAAAACATAATCAAAATTTATTAAAATAAATGTGCTTGTGTTAATCATGAAAAGCTAAGAACAATAGCTATAATATTTTTCAATAATCACGAATACAAATAAATAATAACGGAAAAGAAAGAATAAACCAAAATTTTCCTACCTTCATGGCGGCTCTTCCAAAGTTCTCAAGCTATAAGCTCTAAGTTGTATATTGTATCTTGTGTATTGTTTATTGGTTCATGAAGAATAATTTTCATAGACTATTTATAGTGGTAGAAAACCTAGCTAAAATAATTGAGTCCAAAACAAATTGGGAATTCAAAACCCAAAGGAATTTTGGTTCTGATATATATATATATATATTAAATTTAATTTATTAAGTTTTCTTCTTGATTTTCTTATATGATTTCTTATTTTTAATTCATTTGTGCTCCAATTTTTTTCATCTTCACGTGATTTTAATCCTACAAATAAAATAACCAATATAAGAATAATTCATAAATTTTATGTTAAAAAACTATAATCAAAAGATTATATAAGAGATAAATAATGATTAAATAAATACTCTTTTGGCCTCATATGTCACGACCCAGACCGTCGTGATTGGCACCCACACTAATCCTCCGATGGAAGAACCATTACTACAACCCGACTAAGCAACTTAACCCAAAACTAAGTATTTAAAGATACGGAAGCAGGTTTAAATGACTTAAAGAAATATGGAGTTTCCATAAACTTCGGAAGTTCAACAAAACAACTAACAAACTATTGCAGAAGTTAACCCCTAGAACTGAAAGTCATTGTACCAAAACTACTAACCAACAAGTCTAAGAGAATGGGTACAAACCCAAAACTAAACATACGAGTAAAACTAATTAAAAAGTCAGAGTCCAAAAAGAATGGACTAAACAATAGAGGACCCATGACAGCCTGAAAGAATTGGCTCACCCTTGAATTTGGTCTCGATCACTGATCTCCTAGCTGAGGTCTATCAGTAGCCACCTGAAGATGCCCTGTACTCAACAAAGAACGAGCAAGTGTAGTATCAGTACACAACTACAGTGTACTGGTAGAATCACGCGGCTGTACTGGTAAGCGAAATACACACAAGCAATCACAACATAGTAAACACCCATATACATAATACATAATCCATATATCATTTCAAGAACAACATACAGTTTACAATATCAATGACAATAGCCATAAATGCAATAATCACATTGGTCCTCTCATGGAACGCACACCCAAACTTTTAGTGTGTCGGAACGTGACACCCGATCCAATGTCGGAACGTGACACCCGACCCAATATATGTATCAAAACGTGACACCCGATTCAATATATGTGTCGGAACGTGACATCCGATCCCATCAGCACAACCACAATCACAATCATGCCCATAATGAACATTACACATAATCATAAAATCAAGTATTGGGTTCATGGCATGTAATAGTTCATATACATATACTCATTTGCATTAGATTTGATTTACATTCCTTATTCTCATACATGCATTCATACAACAAAACAATTAACCGGCAAACATCACACAAACAGGAAATCAAACCATCACCTAAATCAAGCTTGAATCCTCCGACGACACTTGAGCCTTCCTTTTCCGGATTCTTTCCGCTTGTTCTTGGTCTAAAATAAGTAATTTTAATGTAAGGATCAATAAACAAGGCCTAATTTACCCGGATAATAAACAATTTATAAATCTATGGCCAATCCAAGATCATATTGTTCAATTAGGGTTTTTCCCGCCATTAACTTTAGGCCAAAATCCTCCCCCAATGATCATTACCCAATATTCTAAGATCTACGAATAAAATTAAGGATTATGAGAGTAGGAATCTTACCTTTAGCACTAGAAAACGTGGGAAACTAGTCAAGAACTGTTCTGGGCCGTCTAATAGCTCTCAAGGACGACGTTTGAAGAAAAATAATGAAATTGCGGTTTTTCCCCGACTTAAGTTGTGACTGGCCCACTATGAAGGACCCCATCTCATCACAACGGCCCTGCCCTGGCGGCTTGCAAGGAGACAAAGAGTCGGAATTTGAGTTCCAAACTCCCATTTCGCAACACACCTTCTACTCTTGACGTTCAAAAACTATCCGCTCACGCTAAGATTAGTTTCAGGAGTTCTACTCGCCTTAATTCGATTTCGTAAAGCCGTACGGACTCCCTAACGTCTTGGCTATCCATTCGTGTGATCAAATTCATAATGAATTCTCTCATTCATTACTAGATTTCCTAAACCTCACCTGACTCAGATTTCGTCCAAATCTGGACTAGGCTAGGAATTCCCAAGTGATTACTCAAAAGTTTTTTGTCCCAAATTCTTTTCCCATTGACTTTTCTATAACGACGGTAATAGGTCGTTACAATAGATACCAATTTACCCATCACTCGTCCCCGAGTGATAAACTAGGATTAACTAGCTAAGGTAAGAGTAGAGTAGTACCTGACTCGACGAATAACTGGGGATACTTGTCTCGCATGTCCCTCTCGGTTTCCCAAGTAGCTTCCTCAACTGGACGATGCTTTTATTGTTTTTTCACGGACCTTATATCCTTTGTCCTCAGCTTCCGGACATCGCGATCAGGACTTGCAATTGGTTCTTCCTCATACTGAAGGTCTTTGTATAACAAAATTGAGTCCCACTTTATGATGTAATCTCTGTCCCCATGATACTTCTTCAACATGGACACATGGAACACCGGATGGACCTAAATATGCTAGGTGGTAAAGTCAACCTATAAGCCACTGGCCCTACACAGTCAGGAATCTCAAATGACCTGATGTATCGAGGACTAAGCTTGCCCTTCTTGCCAAATCTCATCACCCCCGTAATGGGTGACACTTTTTAGAAGAACTTGCTCACCAGCCTGAAATGTCATGTCCCTTACCTTACAGTCTACATACTTTTTATGTCGACTATGGACTGCTGGAAGCTTAGCTTGGATGCTTCTCACCTTATCCTGAGCATCTTTCACCAAATCAACCCCTAAATGTTTCACATCTCCAGCCTCAAACCAACTAATTGAATACCTACACATCCTCCCATACAATGCCTCAATGAAGTCATATCGATACTCGAGTGATAAATATTGTTGTATGTAAACTTAACAAACAACAAAAGCGAATTCTAATAACCACCAAAGTTGATCGTACACATGTCTGCAACATGTTATCAAGGACATTGACACAATCATCAGGACAAATCCTTTCTCACATAAGCATGATAAAATTCTAAATCAATACTCGCTACAATTTGAAGTGAACTTGAACCAACCAACACTCACTCATAATACCCAAACAATCATAGTTCTTATCAACATCTCCATCTCACAACATAAATTCCCATGAGCTTCAGCTATAAAAATTTCATCTTTAGACATTAGATACTCATCGAGGGATATGTCCAAGCATACAAACCCTCTAATAACACTATCGAAATGCTAGATTTAGTAATTGTGATTGTAGATTACCCTTAAGAACAGTAGAATTGGACTCAATGATCCGCACATTCAACCACACATAATCAATACATGACCTTGACGACTAGATGAATATTAAGATTGTTGGACAACCATAAATACGTATGGTAGCTCTTTTATAAATTCTCATAAGCAAGGTGGTACATGTAGAACCACTAGAATACTTTAACAACTCCAAGAAAACACCAAATATGTCATCGGAAATAACCAAGTCTTCCAAATCATCCCACTCAACCCAGAGAACATCGCAGGATAGGTACACGTGATCCACCACTAGGTATCCACCCACAAAAGTGAAAACACATGTGAGCATAGCTAGTGAATCATACTCACAATTATCATAAATACTCCGACCATTTACCTTACTCTAAATGAACACTTTTAAATGAGAACCTTTCTTAGATACTTAACAATCAACAGTAATAAACATTACGACTCAATCCAGGTGTAAGTCCTTTCAAATGCTCAATACCTGATACAATTGATCATTTATCACCTTGTAAATTCATACCTTGACAAATATATCACTACGAATGTAGACTTACAATGAAAAAATTGAATTGTAAATTCAACTGTATAACACAATCCCCTTATCTATCAACATTAGCTTGTACCTAGAAGAGTTTTATGAATTCATGGATCTTCGCTTATCATTGATCGCATCTACATCGATCTTACAATTTTTTTGCTAAAAATTCAATCGTACTCATTGCTAAACTCAAAAACAAAAACAAAGCACTTATCATCACACTCGAGCTAATGTTTGTACACTCCTCTCTCAAGTCTATTCCATTAGTTTTTAACTAATCTGTTGGACCCGTGACACTATTACCATAGCCACAACAAAATGAATGAAATCACGCGTCTCTGAACCCAATTGTCTACCCCTCTGAAGATACCTCTTTAGCCTTTGCAATCAAATAAAATATTCTTGCTCTCGCCTCTCTCTAAAGGTTGTACTACATCCCACTCTTTGTTTTCTTTAGTATGACTCTAGCTCTTTTACATTCTATTCGAGTGGTGTCCCACCATCTCTTAAACTTTCCGTACAACCACGTTACTCACCAAATATTAGAAAACTACACCTTAAATACTCGCAAGTCATAATTACTATACAAAACTCGCTTAACCAACAACCTTATTATATAGATGCATCCCATCACAATCCATCACGAACTCTTATTACCATTATGCTCAGTTAGCCCTGGCTATCACTACAAAGTTAACCTTTTCATCGACATGACACCTCAAACTCAGGTATACCCATCAAATTCAAAGGACTAACCCAATTTTATACGCACTTTCTTACTAAAATCTTCTATTGCCTTCACCCAAGTATACTCGATGGGACTTTCTTTATCCATAAGCTTGTCATTTCGATATCAATCCACTCATTTATGGCTTAAGATAAAATCACTAGTCCTCGTACTACCATCCTTCTTCTTAACAAATAAGACAGGAGCACCCCATGGGGAAGCACTAGGACGGATGAAACCTTTATCAAGAAGCTCTTGGATTTGAGCCTTTAGCTCTCTCAATTATGTCGGAGCCATGCGATAAGGAGGAATGGAGATGTGGCGAGTGTCAGGTTCAAAGTTAATGTAGAAATCTAAATCTCTATCTGGAGGCATACCAGGCAAATCGGTAGGAAACACTTCCTTGAATTCAGACACTACAGGAATAGACTAAATAGAGGGAGACTCAACATCAACATACCGAATGTGAGCCAAATACATCCAACACCCTTGCCCCACCAGTTTCCTAGCCCGCACAAAAGATATGACCTTAGCTGGCTTAGGCTTGTACAGCCCTTCCCACTCAAACCTTTCCTTACCCGGGATCTCTAGAGTTACTCACTTAGTATTACAATTAAGTACAACGTAATAGGGGAACAACTAAGTCATGCCTAAAATTATATCAAAGCCATTCATATCCAGAATAACCAAATCCGTCCAAGTCTAAAAACCATCAACAAGACAGGACAAGCACGATACACGTGGGTGATTATTATAGGCTCTCCAACTGGGGTGGAAACATAGATGGGGGAATCAAGTACATCACATACCGCATCAAATCCCAAGGCAAACTGAATTGACACATATGAATAAGTAAAACCCGGATAAAAAAAACCGTAGTCATCCTATCACAGACAATAATAGTACATGTGATCACTGCATTAGACGCCTCAGCCCTAGTCTTGCTCGGAAAGGCATAAAACTGAGCATTGTCATCTTAATGGGCAACCTCCTTGCCTGGCTGGACTGCTCTCTTACCTGCATTACCATTTCCCCAGCCTCCACGGCCTCGCTAATTTCCTCCTCGCCCATCTTGTGGACATTCTTTGCCATTACTACTGCTGCCCGTTGGTACCACTGCTCTGGTCTGCTGCGGCATAGGGTCAAACATGCATGGATGTGGACGATGTCTCCTCATATGTTCAGGTTCTCCACAATTGTAACACACTTAATGACTTAACCAAGTAAGCATTGCTTCTATCGGAGTAGTCGTATCATGACCATCCTTGATATACACTCAATCTAGGAAATCGTAGTAGAGATTCTAAACTCGATTGTCGCAACAAAATCTCATCATTTACTAAGCAACCCATACATGTTATGACAACAATACTAAATGCAATTTCCAAAGTAATAGTGTTCATTATCTAGTCGTCCCTTACAAAACTTCTTGAATGTTGTCACCTTGGCAAAGTCTTCTGACTTCACCCCCTTCTACCTCCATCACAAAATCAACCACTTCTTGAGAAGATTTTGTTGAAGCAACCACTTATAAACTTGAATCTGTAAATCTGACCTTAAACCCTTCACAAAGCGACAAAATAGCTCTTTTTGACTGAAGAGAAGTGGAGTTAATATTTAGATGAAACACAAAATTTGGTCTTATAGGCTGCAACAAATATATTATGTTGCTCTATATTCAGGAACTCATCTCTCCTCATATCCCTCAAAGTTCAGGGTATATAATTCTCCATAAAGAAACCTATAAAATGTTTCCCAAGTCATGAGTAGTGCATTTACTAGTTGGCACTCAACATGAGACCACCACCACATTCTGGCGTCTCCCTTGAACTGGTATATCATAAACTCAACACCAAATCACTCTACATGACAATCAACAAGAAAATCATAAGAATCTTCAGATTCAGTACCCTAAGAACATAATAACAACCTCATGTTTGTCTCTAGTCATTACATGTCCACAGTGAGTTAGGGAAACATACTTATTTTCAAGGACACATTTTCTATTGATGGTGTTGTTGTTTCCACTTTTACAACTCAATTTCTAACCAGATGCAAAATAGAGGGAAGAAATTCAGATACCAATTTGTATCACCTAGATACCAATTGAATTCAAGTGATAGCACGAAAAGAGAAAGAATTAAGTTTTCCTAAAGTCCTATAGCCTCTCGAAGAAAGGTACATACGTCTCTGTACCATTCCGCTAGACTCTACTAGATTCATTTTGGTATAATGAGATCAACGAACCTAGGGCTCTGATACCAACTTTGTCACGACCCAAACCGTCGTGATTGGCACCCACACTAACCCTCCGGTGGGAGAACTATTACTACAACCCAACTAAGCAACTTAACCCAAAACTAAGTATTT
The DNA here is from genome assembly GCA_029582685.1 of Solanum piurae. Lineage (NCBI taxonomy): Eukaryota > Viridiplantae > Streptophyta > Magnoliopsida > Solanales > Solanaceae > Solanum > Solanum piurae. The sequence continues at coordinate 7,817 of JAJOOO010021518.1, forward strand.
AAAAGATACGGAAGCAGATATAAATGACTTAAAGAAATACGGAGTTCCCATAAACTTCAGAAGTTCAACAAAACAACTAAAAAACAATTGTGGAAGTAAAACCCTAGAACTGAAAGTCATTGTACCAAAACTACTAACCAACAAGTCTAAGAGAATGGGTACAAACCCAAAACTAAACATACAAAACTAATTAAAAAGTCTGAATCCGAAAAGAATGGACTAAATAATAGACCCATGACAGCCTGAAAGAATTGGCTCGCTCTTAAATCCGAACTCGATCACTGATCTCCTAGCTGAGGTCGATCAGTAGCCGCCTGAAGATGCCCTGTACTCAACAGCGAACAAGCAAGTGCAGTATCAGTACACAACCACAGTGTACTGGTAGGATCACACAATAATTTCGGGAAGCGAAATAAACGCAAGCAATCACAACATAGTAAACACCCATATACAAAATACATACTCCAAATATCATTTCAAGAACAATATACAGTTTCCAATGTCAACGACAATAGCCATAAATGCAATAATCACATTGGTCCTATCATGGAACCCACACCTAAACTATTAGTGTGTCAAAATGTGACACCCGATACAATATATGTGTCAGAACGTGACATATGATCCAATATATGTGTTGAAATGTGACACCTGATCTAATATATGTGTCAAAATGTGACACCCGATCCAATATATGTGTCAGACCGTGACATCCAATCCAATATACATGTCGGAAAGTAACATTTGATCCAATATATGTGTCAAAACATGACACATGATCCCATTAGCACAACAAAAATCACAATCATGCCCATAATGAACATTACTCATAATCATAAAATCATGTATTGGGTTCATGCCATGTAATTGTTCATATACATATACTCATTTGCATTAGATTTGATTTACATTCCTTATTCTCATACATGAATGCATACAACGAATCAATTAACCGGCATATATCACACAAACAGGAAATCAAACCATCACCTACCTCGAAACCAAGCTTGAATCATCCTAAGACACTTGAGCCTTCCCTTTCCAGATTCTTTCCGCTTGTTCTTGGTCTAAAATAAGTAATTTTAATGCAAGGATCAATAAACAAGGCCTAATTTACCCGAATAATAAACAATCTATATATCCATGTCCAACCCAAGATCCTATTGTTCAATTAGGGTTTTCCCACAATCAACTTCAGGTCAAAACGCTCCCCCAATGATCATTACCCAATATTCTAAGGTCTACGAATCAAATTCCAGATTAGGGGAGTAGGAATCTTACCTTTAGCACTAGAAAATGTGGGAAACTGGTCAAGAACTATTATGGGTCATCTCGTAGATCTCAAGGACAAAGTTTGCAGAAAAATAATGAAATTGGGGTTTTTTCCAAACTTAAGTCGCGATTGGCCCGCTACGATGGACCCCATCCCGCCACAGCGGCCCCACCCTAGTGGCTTGCACGGAGAGTCGTAATTTGAGTTCAAAACTCCCATTTCGCAACACACCTTCCACTCTTGACATTCAAAAATAACCCGCTCACACTAAGATCAGTTTCGGGAGTTCTACTCACCTAAATTTGATTCCGTAAAGCCGTACGGATTCCCTAACGTCTTGGCTATCCATTCATACGATCAAATTCATAATTAATTCTCTTAATCATTACCAGATTTCCTAAACCTCACCTGACTCAGATTTTATCCGAATTTGGACTAGGCTAGGAGTTCCCAAGTTACTACTTAAAAAAAAATTGGCCCAAATTCTTTCCCCATTGGCTTTTCTATAACAACGGGAACAAGTCATTACATCATATCAATGATCTGCTCCTAGAACAACGACCATCATATCCTAAAGCATAAGATTGGACCCATGACTCTGACTAGATTCAACCTCACTCCGGCTATACCGGTCATTCTTTGTAGGCTACAATGAGGCCTGAACAGGCCGATTGGGCTGACCCTACTGAAAGTGCTAACATGTCTTATCATAAATATCTCTAGAACTTGAACATGACCCGTTGTTGCTACACTCGTATCTAGCTCTCTTATCGCTGCCCATTTGGGCCTCACAACGGAGCTTCTCAATAGTGCAGGCGTGGTCGACAACATCTAGAAAGGAAAAACTTGTGGAGACCATAAACTAATTTTAAATCCACAACTGAAGTCTCAACCCACAAACAAAACATAGGACTCTCTCCTCCTCGGTGGGTAAAATCATAGTGGCATGGCGGGAGATCTCACAAAACCTTGCTTCGTACTCTGATTGGAGAACTCTTCCTGGAGATGATCTCTGACCCTACGAGGGATGACCTGGCCAAAAAAGACTTAGAAAACTCGGTCCAAGTGATTGGAGGAGATCCAACTGGCCTAGTCTCAATGGAGGTACATCGCCACTGTCTAGGTGGCCCATCTAACTTATATGTAGTGAAGTCGGCTCTTCTCGACTCCACTAAGCCAAAACTGTAAAGTCACTCCCAAAAAATAGTAAGAAACTTGTGGGTATCCTCACCCACAGTCCCAAAAAACCTCGCAGGTCAAAGCCATAGGAACACTCCAAGCATCTTCTACTTCTCCAACGTCATAGCTCCGACCATAATCATGGGTCGGGAATTCCCAAATGGTACCTGAGCCTGAGGTGCCTTTGTTGTAGGCTGTTCCTACTAACCTGTTTCATGTTCTGGTGCAAGTACAGGAGTTGCACTGTTGTATGCCACCAAACATTGTCAGAAGCTTAGCAATGGTTGCCTACAGATCTGGGGTCATAGTTGGTCTGGGTGATGGTTGAGTTGGTCCCATCCCCACCATATTGTCTTGAAAATGAGTTGTTTGAGGGTCCACTACTGACTCCGAACCAAGCTCTCTAATTGGGGGTGGTTTTGCACCCCTATCTGGCAGGGGAGGTCGACCCCTACCCTGAGTCATCATGCAGCACATACGAGCCATCTTGTGAAAAGAGGGAAAAAAGTGAGATTTCAAGAAATCAATAACACACACGCAGCACGGAAACGATACAAAAGAGAAGAATTTCTAAAGACACCCTATAGCCTTCCAAACATAGGATACAGATGTCTCCCCACCAATTTGTAGGACTATACTAGGTATTAATTATGTACAAGTGAGACCGATGAACTTGGGGATCTGATACCAACTTATCATGACCCGATTTCCCAAATCATGATGACAACTACTATAACACACCAGTAGGTAAGCCAACCGGTACACTAGCAAATAAAATAAGACAAAAATGAAAGCAAACAGAAATCTATATGCAATAGAATCTCTTCTAGAACTTGGAAATCACAAATACAAAGTTGTCTAATATAAACAAATACAAGTGTCGAAAGAAAACCACAACAAGTTGTCTCAAAGGAAAAGACTAGTTAACATATATACAAAAGGAGAAAGGTTGATCCAGGATGCCAAGTGCTCACCCTCGTCTCTGATCACCAAAAGCTGCAAAAGATGACACGAATGGTCACCGTTGGTAGCTGGTACAGGGACCTACATCACAAAACAAATGCAGAGTGTAGCTTGAGTACTAAAGAAAAGGTACTCAATAGGCATCAGAGACCGACTGAGCAAGAAAGGTAAAAACACTATGAAAATATAGAATCTAGACACAAACAAATGTCAAATAACTAGACCCATAAGCCTAGAAGGTACACTTGTGCATACGTTTAAATAAAATCTGAATGGACCCATATAAGCCCAACAGGTACACAAAATAGCTAAGTCTGTTGAGAGAAGAGTAACACGAACCAAAAGTCGGGTTACTACCCTAAGTAATCGTCACAACCAGTCAACTCTCATTAAAGCTAGAAAGGGTGACAATCAATATAGGCCGCCTAGCCAGCCAGTCCACTCCCAGCCCAACAAGCAAGAGTAACCTAGGGGTGTGTCGACTCTGAAGAGGATCTTAGATATCAAGGCCACCCAGCCAACCAGTCCAATCCTAGGGGCGTAAGACTAGTACATAGAATCGTGAAAGCACCAGGATCTTCCTTCTTTTGCACAATAGACCTTGCAGCAATAGTGCTACAATACTGCAATCTATCATCATCGTCAAAACTCACAGACCTTTTCTTTGTTACCATAACTTTCATAAATTTCGCATACCCAGGCATTTTATCTAAAGCTTCTATCAACGACACATTGATGGAAAACTGCTTCAATATGGTAATAAACCTGCGATATTTGCCATTTTCAGTCTTCTTCACTAACCTCTGTGGAAAAGGTGGTGGAGGTCTAGGTATGGGGACCACTTTCTGAAATATCTCTGATTCTTTCTCTGTCGCATTCTCAAACTCTTCTCTAACCTCTACCACATCATCTTCTTTTCTAATCTCAACATCCACCACAGACGACATAGGTGGATCAATAGTTTGTTTACCCCCTCGAGTAGTAACTTCCATGCAATGACCATCATTCTTTGGATTCTGGATGGTGTTGCTAGGAAGAGTGCCAGGTTGATGTGGGTTCACGGTAGTAGAAAACTGAGTCATGTGCTGCTCTAGATGCTTTATTGACACTGCATGGGCATCAACCTTTTGACCAATACCAGACAAGTCGTTTCTCATCTCTTTCACATTCTCATCAGTTGCATCAAACCTTCTCATCATCTTCTGCATCATATCTTCAATACGTGCCATATTGACTCCAGCTTCCCTAGTACCAGATTCCTGATTTTGAAGGGGAACATAAGGTCCAACCCGATTGTTTCTATTTCCATAATTGTTCCGGTTGTAGTTGTTTTCGCGATTGAAGTTCCCATCCCGGACATATTGACCCTCTCGGTTGTAATTGCCATAGTTATGACCTTGGTTTCCTTGACCATGGCTCCAATTATCCGTGTTGGATCCTTGGGCGTTTGGTTGGAAACCCCCCGTCTGATCATTCCCTGCAGAAGCATCCTCTTCATAGTAACACTCTTCAACTGGTGGTGGAGTTCTAGTCAAGTAGTTCACATCAGTTACCTTTTTCGCACCTCCGCTCACATGCTTCAATACCAACCCCAACTCGGTCCTCATCTGAGCCATCTCCTCACGAATCTCATCTGCAGATTGGTTGTTTGTAGCATGAACGGCAAATATGTTTCTCTCAGTATCCGACCTCCTAGTGCTCCATGCTTTATTGTTGCGAGAGATTTTCTTCAATTCTTTTGCAATCTGTGCATATGTGCACTCACCATATGAACCTACAGAAATAGTATCCAACACTGCTTTATTTTTGTCATCCTTACCTCGATAGAAATATTCCTTCAGCGAATCATCATCAATACGGTGATTCGGAACACCTCTTACGAACGCAGTGAATCTATCCCAAGAGCTACTCACAGACTCTCCAGGTAATGCCACAAAATTGTTTACCTTATCTTTGTGATTGAGCTTCTTGGAAGCTGGATAATATCTTGCTAAGAACACATCCTTTAGTTGGTTCCATGTATAGATTTAGTTATAAGGAAGCTCAGTGAACCATACAACAACATCGCATGTCAGTGATAGAGGGAACACTCGCAATCCGATGACATCCATATCCAAGTCTGGTCGACCTACATAGCTCTTGCAAACCACCCTTACCTTGGCTATGTGAGCATGTGGGTCCTCCAATGGAAACCCCGAGAACAAGCCCCTTGATGTAACCATCTACATCAAGCTACTGGTCACTACAAATGTGTGCCTCGGAGGCAAAGGAGGTAGAACAAGAGGTCCATCTGAGTCAACAATATTGACGTTTCCCCTATAGTTGTCATGCAGTCATGGGCCTGGTGGACCCTGAACCCTCAATGCATCTCCTAATTGATTTTCAGCTGAAACCTGGTTGTCCCCACCAACTACCCTTGGAGGTTGCAACTCAACTTCATCACCTAGATTGCCTCCGATAGGATTAACTTGACCTCCTTGATTGTTCATTCTTCACAAAGTTTGGTTCAACTCTGGATCGTAAGGAGTAAGTGGTTCACCCTGGCTTCGTGTACTTGGCATACAGTAGAGTTAGAACCTGAGAGAGACAAAAAGAAAAAGATAAAGTAAAATTAGGAAATATTTGACTAAAGTTCAATAATGTAGTTAAAATTAATCTAAAAGCCAAATTCCCCGGCAGCGGCGCCAAAATTTGATACGCTCAAATTACACCTCCCTAAAGAAGTATAAACAATCGTTATCAGTAAAAAACCCAATTTGTAGGTTGGGGTCGATCCCACGAGGAAAATGGCTGACTTAACTTTAACAAACAATTATATTCGTTTAGTCAAATTACTTCCAGAAATAAGTAATTAAAGTGGGGGGGTTGTGAAAAAATTTGTAAGAATTCAGTAAACAAAAGTCAATTTTGGTTGATATCAAGATGAGAGAATTAACTAGGGTATGCGTGTTCCCCCACAAGTTCATAACGCAGTAATCCTAGTAATAGAAATCCTTTCCTAGTGTACTACATGCAAAGTGATAAGCTAGGTATCTCTAAATCCTTGGTCCGACATCTAGAGAATTTCACCCCGCACCTTGGTCCGGCTACGTGTGTATAATTTACTAACCCTTACCTTTACCTCATATT
>JAJOOO010021519.1:0-15731 GCA_029582685.1 Solanum piurae
AATCACTTTGATTTGGCTCTTTGATTGAAAGGAGAATCAAAGATAAAATCCCCATACCTTATTTATTGAATGCCTACGAAAATCCTCTTGAAAAAATTAAAGAATTTGACCTAGAAACCTTGAGTTCTTCACTTCTAATGGAGTCTTCCTAGAGAGAGTTTTGGAGAAGAGAAGTTCAACTTTTGGGGTTTTGAAAATAATGAACTCAAAATTCTATAAAACACTTTTAATACATTTAACATACCTAAAAATAGGTAAAATATTCATTTAGGGTCTAATTAGAACGTGGGATGAATTTACCAATTCACCCTTCACTTGGCCGAAACTTGCCAGTGAAAGAGGGCACCAATCGACGGCCACAGTTGACGGACCGTCAATGGACTGACGGCACCGTCCTGTGCAACCGTCAATTGGATCAGAGGCTCTCACTTGGGGTCTAAGATTCCACGCCTAAGTGTGGAGCCACGCCCCCCTTTGACGGGCCGTCACTCCATTGACGGGGCGTCAATCCTCACTGCCTTGGGCAGTCTTCTTGCCAAGGTTTGGGTCCTCTCCAAGGACCCTGAGGGTGTTCCTTGGGGAGTCGTACCCGGATGTCATGAACCTATACCACCCCACCTAGGTACTAGGGTCACTCCCTTTAACCTAAACTTCAAACAACACAACAAAACTATGACAACACATCAAGCACACGCAAGCACCAACACTAGGCTAGTCTCCGAACGTCATGGATGTCTCTTGACGTTTGACTTCAAACTCAACTAAACTGACCTATAAACTCATTTTAAAACATTTATACAAGTTTATCAATTACTAACACGCAGGCGAAGCTATAATTATCCTATTTCATTTTGAGGGGTGTTACATCCTCAACATGGGAATTACTACACATAGACAACCTACTCAAAGGATCAACAACAATATTAGCCTTACCTAGGTGATAGTTAATGCTCATGTCATAATCCTTGAGTAACTCCAACCACCTCCTCTGTCTGAGATTAAGCTCTTTTTTACTGAACACATACTGAAGACTCTTGTGATAGGTAAACACATCAACATGAACAACATAGAGATAGTGAAACTATATTTTCAAAGCAAACACTACTGCAACCAACTCTAAATCATGGGTTTGGTAATTTCTCTCGTGAATCTTAAGTTGTCTGGAGGCATAAGCTATAACATTGCCATTCTGCATCAATACACAAACCAATCCAACTCTAGACACATCACAATATACCACAAAATCTTGTGTACCTTATGGTAAGGTCACACTAGGCCAGTAGTCAACCTAGTTTTCAATTCCTAAAAGCTCTTCTCACAAGCTTCAGACCATTGAAACTTTGTTATCTTCTAAGTCAACTTATTCAACGGGGATGAAATAGATGAAAATCCCTCGACAAACCTCCTATAATAACCAGCCAATCTAGGAAACTCCTAATACAAGTTGGAGATATGGGTCTAGGCCAGTTCTGCACTGCCTCAATATTTTGTGTCAACTCAAATCACATCACCAGAAACAATGTGGCCTAAGAATGCCACAGAATCAATACAAAATTTGTACTTGGAAAATTTAGCATACAACTCCTTATCCTTCAGAGTTTGGAAAACTACTCTGAGATGACTAACATGATCTTCCTCATTCCTCAAATAAATTAGAATTTCATCGATGAATATGATAACAAACATATTAATATAAGGCTTAAAAACTCTATTCAAAAGACCCGTAAATGTTGCAGTAGCATTAGTCAAACCAAAAAACATGACTAGAAACTCATAATGACCATAGCGGGTCCTGAATAGAGTCTTTGGAATATCGCTCTCTCTTACTATCAACTCATGATATCTAGATCTAAGCTGTATCTTAGAAAAATAGGTGCCACCCTGAAGGTGATCGAAAAGATCATAAATCCTTGGAAAGGGTGAGGTGTATCTTAGAAAAATAGGTGCCACCCTGAAGGTGATCGAAAAGATCATAAATCCTTGGAAGGGGATACTTATTCTTGATAGTGACCTTGTTTAATGGCGGTAATCAATATACATCCTAAAAGAACCATCTTTCTTCCTCACAAATAAGACCAGAGCGCCCCAAGATGAGACACTTGGTCGAATGAAAACTTTATCAATAAGGTTTTTCAGCTGCTTTTTTAACACTTTTAACTCAGCTGGAGCCATTCTATATGGCGGAATAGACATAGTACGAGTATCAGGAAGAATATCTATACTGAAGTCTATTTCTCCCTCAGGAGAGACTCCGGTAAGATCATCTGGAAAGACCTATGGAAACTCACTCACAACTGGAACTGACTAAATAGGTGGCGTCTCAACACTTGAGTCATTACTTGGACTAAGTGATAGATGCACCCCTTGGAAACTAACTTTCTCGCCTTAAGGTACGAAATAACATGACCCTTAGGCACTGTTGAACTACTCCTCCACTCAAAAACTAGCTCATTAGGAAACTGAAACTTAACTACTCGATCCTACAATCAACTGAGGCATAACAAGCATGAAGCCAGTACATACCTAGAATAACATAAAAATCTACCATGTCTAACTCGACTAAGTCAGCCATGGTGTCCTTGTGATTGACAGAAATGGTACAATCACGATAAACTCTCTCAGCTAGAATAGACTCACCAACAGGTGTAGAAACACATAAGAGCTCAAGAATTTATTCGGGAATAATATCAAACCTCATAGTTATATATTGAGTCATAAAATATAGACTCGCACCTGGATCTAGCAATGCATATACATGAAAAGTAAAGACTTTGATCACACCCATGACAACATCAGGTGAATTCTCTTACTCTTGGCGACCGAAGATAACATACAGATGGTTTTCCCCTCTGCCTGTCCCTAAAGTAGCTCCTCTAGGTGCAACTCTGTCTAGCAGAGCCACTTAAGAAGATTGGGCTCTATTACCCCCATTACCACCTCACTGCCTATTCTTTGGTCACTCTCTCGTGAAGTGACCATTATGAACACACTAGAAGCAACCAGTGGAGCCATAGAGACATGCTCCTGGGTGGTTCCTACCACCATTAGCATATGCAGAAGTCTCATTACCTATTTGTGCCACACTACCTTGAGACTGTGCAGGTCTAGCTCTGAAGTTTTGAGAATTTTTATTCTTAAACTCATATTTGTTCCTTGGTGCAAGTGCACTAGCAGACGATGGAGCTAGTCTATTTGGCTTTTACTGAAAAGATGACCGGTTTGCATTGCTCTTCTGCTGCCCGAACTCATTTCCTGCCCGAACTCATTTCCTGTTGTCTTAGTTTTCTTATTCCGGAACTCTTCTCTATCCCTCAACTTATCTTCCTCAACCAGTTGCACATGAATCATCAGCCTTTATATGTCCATGTCCCCTATCAACATTGCAGTCTTACCCTCTTTGCTTGACAGACGAGACAATCTAGAAACAAACAAACTCATCCTGCTCTTCATGTCAGCAACCATTTTCAGAGCATAACGGGAAAGTTGAGTAAACTTGAGGATGAACTCATGCACACTCAAAGATTCATGCTTAAGAGTCAGGAATTCCCTTACCTTTGCCTCTCTGAGTTCACGGGGAAAGAAATGCCCTATGAAGACCTTTTTGAACATAGCCCATCTCACAATTGGTGCACCCTCAGCTCTACTCTTCTTCCTTTTGTCATACTGGACTCTAGTAACACCCTTCAATTGGTATGCAGCTAGTTCTACTCGCTCAACACCAGCAACATGCATCACCTCAAACACTATTTGCAATAATTCCACAAAGTTTTTTGGATCCTTAGTGACACTTGAACCGGTGAAATCTGAAGGATTCATCCTTAAGAACTCACGAATCCTGGATGTATCAGCCACATCCTATCAAACCCCTCCATGTTGCCCAGCTTCGTTGGTCACCACTTGACTCAGCATTTGGATATCAGCCCGAAACTCAGCATTAGTGACCTCTTCTTGGGGTTGCACTTCTGGTGCATTGGGGACCCCTTCATCCTAAGAATTAGCATTCTTCCTAGCAGGACGACCTCAGACAACTTTTCGTGGAGGCATGATCTGAAAGATACGCGCAAGCACGAATTAGAAAGAAACTTTATAGAGTTGAGCTCTATCACACGCAAAGAGTATGAAAGAAGTAATATACTTCCTAAATTTCGTAGCCTCCTAATTATAGATGTAGCGTGCTTCACACCAATAACTAGGACTTTACAGACACGGCTTCATAGACACCCAAGGACTATTGAACTTTGTGCTTTAATACCAAGTTTGTCACTCCCCGAGCCTACACCCTAGACGGGTCTGCACTCGAGAACCATTGCTCCCCAAGCGAAACCTTAGCCTAGATCAATACTCAGGGGAAGACTTATTCAACATTAAAAGAAATTAAAATTAAACTTTAACTCAATATCTCAAAAGATACTCTAAGAATATTTTAGAAATAAAACATTCAAACTGGCCTCAAGGGCAACTCAAGTCTAGAACATAACAACTGAATTGAACAAGACTCATGAACTACTACTTCCTACCTATATATAAAGCCTCTACTAACAGAGATGGACATCGGGACAAGACCCACGACATTTTAATAACAAAATTTAAAGGATAAAACATAAATGAGGGATCTTCCAGAAGCAAGGAGGCTCACCAAACAACTCTGGAACTCAACTGGATCAACAATGCATTGGTTGATGATCCTGGTTACCTGTATCTACATCATGAAAGATGCAGACCAAATGGTGTTAGTACATGGAATGTACGAGCATGCAAGGGGAAATCTAAAACATGGCATAAGTTTGAACTAGAACTGAAGAAACAACTTACCTCGTCTCAATCTCAACTCATTTCAATATAAAAGCAATAACAATAATGCGATATAAAGAAAATATTTTGAAACAGTAGATAACAACTCAATGTATTAGAAAATACAATATAACTCAGTTTGTATGTAAAAATACAAAATAAACTTTGTTTGGGAGATTCTCTAACCGAGAACCATTACTATGAGCTATGTGATGATACAGAGTCCCGTCCACGCTACCAAAATTGTCCTATACTTTGCCGAGGTATAGAACTCCTCAACTAAGTGGATCCATTAAGCTATGCTTAAAAATCAATAAGGAATCATCTAAAAAGTATAAAGCTTTCTACCCACGTTGGCTACATGCCTTATGAGGGTTGTGAGTTGTTTGAACTCTCCCCCATATCATTTCTCAATACTACTCCCAAAATATAACTTAAGTCATATATTTAAAAAAAAACATTTCCTCATCCTCAACTTTGATATTATTACTCAAAAGGTTTCTCTTAAAAGAGATAGTACTAAAAACTCCTCATGAACTCATTTGGAAATTAGTGTTTCTCCTCTTCTTAAATGTGAAAACATTTACTCTTGGGAATACTTACTTCCCATATATTCATTTCAAAAAATGAAACTCAACTATACTCATCCTCATACTCAAGTACTCAAGTCTTTAAACAAGTTTTTAAAATATTGTAAAAGACTCCTCAAAAGACTCGGAAGAACTCTCAAGACTTTACTCTTAACTCTACCTTGAATTTGAATTATGGATTCAAGGGTTATGATTCATGTAATGAATGATCTCTCGATGTTTAGATGTAGTTTTGAGTAGTTAGAATCAATAGGGAGTAAAGGTATATTTAAAAAGAACTTAGACAAATCAAACGATGGAAAAAGCATGGGGGTAGGCAACCCTAGCGCACATCTAGCGCAAGGCGCCAGCCTCTGAACTTCAGAGACACTAATCGGGTGCACTTCTGGGGCACCGCCCCAGTCCTCCCCCAAAATTTTCTAACGAATTTTTCTTCTCATTTTCTGACCCTAATTCATCAGGAATGGATTTATTTTCTCAAATTTTCCTTAGATTCTATTACCCAATACAAGTACACGAGAATCTACTCAAAAACAACTCTCAAACTCAATACAATTATCTCAAGAACTCATCAAACTGATCCTAATTCAAGAACGAAAGCAAAACTTCAAGAAAACTCATCAAGAACTTAAATCTTTCAATCTTTATGGATGAATTCGAATATGTAAATCATGATTGGTGTGTGGGTGAACGAAACCAACATTATGAAAACTTACATACTTCGATTTGACGAAACAAATCCTCGATTCGCAAGAGATCTCGTTCGTTCTTCCTTTTCTCCTCTTTTCCTCTTCTTGAACTCGTCTCAAAACACTAAGAATCAATTAGGATTTGTAAAACTAACCCAAATCAGATTTGACCCCAAAATATTTCTAAAATTCATTTTAAGCTGATAGTGTAAGGAAAAGACCAAAATACTCCTTATTAATTCGGGTAACTTTCCTTAATCGGACAGGCTAACTTCAAACAGGCATATCTCTCTCATCCAAAATTGAAATTTAGCAAACTTGGTGGCTTTGTAAAGAGAATTCCAAGACCTTTCATTTGATATGTTATAGTCCACCTAACTCATCTTGTACTGAAAGTTATGGCCATTTGAAGTTGACCCAAAACTCACATCTTAAGCTTAACTTGAACAAATCTCAAATTAGCTCTTTCCAAATTAGTTCATTTTATATTTAGCTCTTTCTAAGGTGGGATTCTACACACAATCTACCTTGATACCTCAATACACCATCTCCTCCTTATTCAAAAGCCATCACTTTCTACTTATGAACAATCGCCTTCAATTCAAGCAAAACAGTGTCTTGGTCTTGGTCTTGTTCTCTTTTACTTCAGACACTAGTGATGATTCAGCCTCATTCATCATCACCACTCCACCTTCATTGGAATCCATTAACCGGACTCCCAATCGTGCAAGTTTGTGCCCATCTTTGGCTAATTATTTCTTGCCTTCCTCAATATGGGAAGTTCTACCCATAGACAATCTGCTCAAAGCATCAGTAACAACATTAGCCTTATTTGGGTGATAGAGAATACTCATGTAATTATCCTTGAGTAACTCCAACCACCTTCTCTTTTTAAGATTAAGCTTTTTCTGACTGAAAACATACTAAAGACTCTTGTGATTGGTGAACACATCAACAAGAACACAATAGAGATAGTGACGCCATATTTTCAACGCAAACACTATAGCAGCCAACTCTATATCATGGGTTGGGTAATTCTTCTCGTGAATTATAAGCTATCTGGAGGCATAAGCTATAACTTTGACATTCTGCATCAATACACAACCCAGTCCAACTCTGGACGCATCACAATACACAACAAAGCCTTGTGTACCCTCCGGTAAGGTCAACACTGAGGCAGTAGTCAACCGTGTTTTCAATTCCTAAAAACTTTTCTCACAAGCTTCCGACCATTGGAATTTTGCAGTCTTTTGAGTCAATTTTATCAATAGGGATGATATAGATGAAACCCCTCAAAAAACCTTATATAATAACCCACCAATCCCAAGAAACTCCTAATATTAGTTGGAGATGTGGCTCTAGGCCAATTTTGTACTGCCTCAATCTTCTGAGTGTCAACTGGAATCCCATCACCAGAAACAATGTGGCCTAAGAATGCCACTAACTCAAGCCAAAACTCACACTTAGAAAATTTGGCATACAACTCTCTATCTCTAAGAGTTTGGAGAACTACTCTAAGATGACTTGCATGATCCTCTTCATTCCTTGAAAAAATCAGAATGTCATCAATGAACATGATAACAAACATGTCAAGCTAAGGCTTAAACACTTTGTTCATAAGGTCCATGAACGTTGCAGGAGCATTAGTCAAACCAAAATACATGACTAGAAACTCATAATGACCATAGCGGGTCCTGAAAGCTGTGTTTGGAATATCACTCTCTCTTACTCTCAACTGATGATAGCCCGATCTGAGGTCTATCTTGGAAAACCAAGTGGCAAACTGAAGTTGATCGAAAAGATCATTAATCCTCGGAGGGGGATACTTATCTTTTTAGTAATCTTGTTCGATTGGCGGTAATCGATACACATCCTAAGAGAACTGTATTTCTTCCTCACAAATAAGACCGGAGTGCCCCAAGATGAGACACTTAGTCGAATGAAACATTTATCAAGAAGGTCTTTCAACTCAACATGAGCCATTTTATATGGCGCAATAGAAATAGGTTGAGTATCGGGAACAATATCTATACCAAAGTTTATTTCTCTCTCAGGAGGGACTCCAAGAAGATCATCTGGAAAGACTGCTAGAAACTCACTCACAATTGGAACTGACTGAATATGTGGTGTCTTAACACTAGAGTCATTAACTCGGACTAAGTGATAGATGCACCCCTTGGAAACTAACTTTCTGGCCTTAAAGTACGAAATAAAACGACCCTTAGGCACTACTGAACTACTCCTTCACTCAATAACTAGCTCATTAGGAAATTGGAATTTAACTACTCGAGTTCTACAATCAACTGAGGCATAAAAAGCATGAAGCCATTCCATGCCTAGAATAACATCAAAGTCCACCATTTCTAACTCGGCTAAGTCAGCTATGGTGTCCTCTTGATTGACAGAAATTGTACAATCACGATAAACTCTCTCAGGTAGAATAAACTCACCAACAGGTGTGGAAACACTGAAGGGCTCAAGAAGTTGTTAGGGAATAATATCGAACCTCATAGCAAGATATGGAGTCACAAAAGATAGACTCGCACCAGGTCAAGTAAAGCATAAACATCAAAAGTAAGGACTTTGATCATACAAGTGACAACATCTGGTGAATTATGTTGTTCTTGACGACTGGTGATAGCATTCAGATGGTTTTCTCCTCCGCCTGTCCTTGAAATAGCTCCTCTAGGTGCAGCTCTGTCTGGCGGAGCCACTGAAAAAGATTGGGCTCTATTGCTCCCATTACCACTACCTTTCCTGTTCTTAGGTCACTCTCTCATGAAGTGACCATTTTGACCATAGTTGAAGCAACCAATGGAACCATCATGACATGCTCCTGGATGGTTCCTACCACCCTTAGCACATGCAGGAGTCCAGTTGGCCCCTTGTGCCACACTACATTGAGACTGAGCAGGTCGAGGTTTAAATTTCTGCAAGTTGTTATTCCTGAACTCACCTTTGTTCTTTGGTGTAGGTGCACTAGCATAAGATAGAGCAGGTCCATTTGGCTTTTGTTGAAAAGATGACCGGTTTGCATTTCTGGTCTTCTGTTGTCCGGACTCATTACCTGTTGTCTTAGCCTTGTTATTCCAAAACTCTTCAATATCTCCCAACTTGTCTTCCCCAACCTACTGCACATGGATCATCAGCCTTGCTAAGTCCATGTCCCCTATCAACATCGTAGCCTTACCCTCTTTGATTGACAATCGAGACAACCCAGAAACAAATAAGCTCATATTGCTCCTCATATCAGCAACCATCTCTAGAGCATAACAGGACAATTGAGTGAACCTGTGGTTGTACTCATGCACACTCATGGATTCCTACTTAAGAGTGAGGAATTTTCTTACCTTTGCATTTCTCATCTCACGGGGAAAGAAACGCCCCATGAAGGCACTTTCAAACATAGCCCAACTCACAATTAGTGCCCCTTCAGCCCTGCTATTTTTCCATTGGTCGTACCAAATCCTCGTCACACCCTTGAGCTTGTACGCTACTAACTCCACTCGGTCATCATGCATCACCACAAACACTTTCAGCAACTCTTCCACAAAAAAATTTGGATCCTCAATGACACTAGACTCGGTGAAGTCTGGAGGATTCATCCTCAAGAACTCACGGATCCTGGATGTATCAGCCACATTCTGTCGATTCTCTCTTTTCCCAGCTTGGTTGGTCACCACGTGACTCCACATTTGGATAGCATCCCAGAACTCAACATTAGTGACCTCTCCTTGGGGTTGCACTTCTGGTGCATTAGGGACCCCTTGATCCTGAGGATCAACATTCCTCCTAACAGGATGACCTCAAATAGATCTTCGTGGAGGCATGATCTGAAAGATACGCGCAAGCACAAATTAGAAAGTAACTTTTACAGAGTTAAACTTTATCGCACGAAAAGGGTATGAAAGAAGTGAGATAGTTGGTCTTTCTTGGACTATTTATTTTGCATCTTTCTATCTATTCTTCCTTCTAGGTCCGTTACCGATGGTTGTAGGAAATGAGTTGGCTTACCTATTTCTGATTTTAGTAGGTGTCATCATGACCCTGATTTTTTGATTATGACATAACCTTACATACTTTTAATTCATGTATCCAATTTGTTTTTTCTATTATCTTCTAAGGTTTTAATTTTACTCAAATAAGGGCTAAAAGATACTCAAGTTTGTTCTTTAAGCCACTATGATTTCTTAAGAAGGGCCACTAGAAAATTATTATTTTAAGTGGCCCTTCACATTCTTGTATTGTACATAGGCTAGTTAGCCACTACATTTGCTAGCTTTAGATGTAATGGTCTTTTGGCTTGATACTTGGAGATTTTTGCAGAATATTTTCCTCTTTGTAATGTTGAAATTAGTAAATATTCAAGGTAGGGGTCATGCAAGACCCCTCCATCTCGCAAAATATATCCTTTAAATAAGAAAAAATGTGCCTTGAGAATCAAAATGTCACTAGCAATTTGTGTATGTGTAAGTGTACTACAAAAGTGTGGATGAGCATGTAAAAAGAATATAATAATGTGTTGAGATGATAAAAAATTAATGTCATACCTCACAAGTAGTGTGATGATTTTTTAAATTTTATAAATTAGTGAACTCAAAAGTGTAAAATTTAAATTCACTAAATTATAAAATAAAGTAAGTTTCATCCAACATGCGTGTGTCACGTAAAATTTATAGCTTGCCGCATTTTCTTTTCACACTACAAAAAGTAAGCTACATTGCCACACCATATATGTGGGGTTATAAGAACCCCCACTAAAAAACCATTTTGAGGTGTATTTTTCAACCCTCTATACAATTTTTTTCTGACAGTTTAATTGTGGAGATCTGTGATGACCTCCACAACTTGCGTGTGTCACCTGAAATTTACAACAAAACTCAACCAAATCGTGAAATTAAATAAGTCTCACAGAACTTATGTCTGTCACGTGGAATTTACAACTTGTCACATTTTCTTGTAAAAGCTAATGTGTTGTGTTTTATCTAAATTTAAATATTTTCTACTTTAGACTATTCCAAATCTTCCCCAGAAAGTGTTTAGTATCTATTTATCAATGCCTATGTGTGCAAGTCTAGTGTCAAAACACAAGAGAAAGAAATATAAATTGTTCTTGAAACAACAAAGCTGCTCAAAAATTTCCTTTTAAATTTCATTATTTCCTCTTGCAAAACCAAAACAGAAAAAAAATACTAATTGATCCCCATAAGTCTCAAGCGTTTAACAAGATTTTACAATCTAGAGAGGCTTTTATGCTAAATGGAAAGTTTTTCAATCTCTTATTATTTTTACAGTCTAAAGCATTTGGATAGAGATTTCATTGAGACTTTACCTGAAAAACTAACAAAAAAGTAACAATATTTTGAAGGAATACTTAGTAACTCACTTGGTTGGTTACCTGAACTTTTACCATTTTTGCAAAGATTCAATTATCTAGTTTGTAATAACATCTCATTACCCATTCTCCTACCCCTTTTGAAAAAATAAATAATCTTTTGAGAATATTTTTCTTTTTACAAAAAAGACTTCTATGTCCAAACGAGCCATAAAAAAAATGTTCCAACTCATGAGTTTCATTTGCTAAATTTAATTTGTAAGCATGTTTCATCAAACAAAACAAGAAAATGTTGAGCAATGCTTGTTTACCATAAAGAAATGAAATTGGAATGTCGTGGGAAGCGAACGTAGTGAGAAATCGTGCAGTAATTACTTCATATGTGAAGGAGAGCTCAGTAGCCCTGAAGAGGAGATTGGGCCTTCTTTAAGGAAATCAAAGAGAACTAGAAAAATGGATACTGAGGAAGAAAACATTGACCCTTCATATTCAAGTTGTGCAATTTACTACAAAAAACTAAGCTAGTGAAGGACTCATCAGGTATGTGATTTATCAATGTGCCAACTTAGGATATTCCAATATATGTTTGTTCATTTGGTAAGATTATATATGAATTGAAAAAAAATTGATAGCATTATCAATTGTTGGATTTTTCGTAATTCTAGAATTAAAAATATAATTTAAAAGATTCAAATTGCATGCTCAAACAAAACGTCAACTTCAAATCAATGTGATTTTAAATACTGATTTCAAATCATGTCCAAATAGGGTTTTATACTAATTAACAACTTGATCTTCACGGTAGTTTTAGACTTGTATATAAATGAGTTATCAACCTATAAGTAAGATCCTTGACATGTCCTAAAAATAAGTGATAACTTCCCAGGTTTAATTTGTGTGCTATATTTTGAATAGGCATATAGTTAAAAAAATGAACATTGCTTTTGAAACTAATGAATATAAACATATTATAAAATTTATATGTTCATATAACTTCTAGAACTTTTGGCATAAAGTATTCCATCACATTCATGTAGGAATCAAGTTATACATTAGTTGTTATACTTATATCAAGTTTGTTGTAGAAGAGCACAAAGAAGATGCGAGTGGAACTCAAAAAGATGGTCTAAAGAAGAACAAATGATTCCTTTGTTGAACTTCAATGCAGACGACCTGTATTATGAAATTTTTATTAAAAAGTTACACACAACTTCGATGGTAAGGTTGAATAAATCTATACATTTTGTTTTCTTGAATAACGTTTTCTCCTAATACAGAGTACTTTCCAATTCCATATCTATTGTAGTTATACACAAATTGTATGAGATGAATTAATTAGATGAAAATCAACATGCTAACCATGAAGTCAAACACCTAGATGAATTAGGATTAAACAGCATCAAAGTAAAATGTACATAAACTATTCACCTATGCAAGAAACCATTCTAATTTCATCTTTAACCTCTGAAAGCAAAAGCAAAATATTTTTGCAAGTATTATAAGATAAAAAGAGGAAGTCATGTATAGATGGTATTGCACAAGCTTCATCCTCAATTTCTTCATTGATTAAAAACTTCTTTATAATCATCCCCATCTTCCTCATCAACCTCGAACATTGACTTTTAAGATTCCTCTTCTTCAATCAATGTTCGAGGTTATTGAGGAAGAAGGGGATGGTAATTGAAGATTTTTTTAATGGATGAAGAAATTTGAGAGGGAGCTTGTATAATAACTTCTATATATGACTTTTTCTTTTTACCATATAATACTTTTTTTTGTTTTCAGGTTAATGATGAAATTAGAACAATTTCTTATATAGGTCAATTGTTTATGTACCTTTTACTTTGATGTTGCTTGATCCTAAATCAAAAAGTTTTTTTACCTTCATGGCTAGTATGTTGATTTCAATCTAATTAATTTTATCACTTGCTAATTGTGTATAACTACAACGGATAAAGAAATGGAAACATAGTACACTATATTAGGAGAAAGTGTTATTCAAGGTGAACTAGTACCACTTGATTACACACATAATATACATATGATATATATGGTTGATATGCTACATTGGTGTTGTCAACTTTCGGTAAACTAATTGAAGTCTTCAAAGAGGACAAACATTTGATTATTTCGAACCATAACCAAAAAGAGGCAATGCAAAGATAGGTATACAAGGATAAAACAACAATAAAGATTGTAATAGGGCACTATTCATTTGCTAAAATATTTGAATTCTAAGTTGAAAGGTCAAATATTATCATGTCATTTTATTTGTATAATGGTTTATTTATTACTAAGAAATGATTATATTTTTGCATTTTCTTACTATTTTGAATGTATTTATGTGTTTGTATTGAAAATAGTATATTATCTATTCAAGCTATATTTATATACAAATGTATTTGTATATAGAATTAAGTGTATTTAATGAGTATTTATGATTGTATTTGCATCAATGATGTAATGCCCCAAAACTTCAAACTATGACCCGAGATGTTCTTTAAATACATATAGACGTTCTTTAAATACATATAGACTTCAAATCTGATGATTTCTAATGTTAGATATGTATTTAAAATAATTTATTTCTTTGGAGAGATCTTTGGATGTGAATTAAATTCATAAGTGATTGTGAAGCCCTTGTTCCAACGTCTTCGACCATTCGTCAATCTAAGTTATGTGCTAAAAGTTCTGCCCATTTTGCTGAGAAATACAGATTTCTGCGTGATCGATCGCACGAAGTGATCAACAATCGTGTGGCGGTGTGGGCGAATCAATGTTACTATAAGGGTCACGTGAAGTAGGCTCCAGCTGCGTGACCGTGCACGTGCTCTAAAATCATTTAAGTCTTTTCTCCTTTTCATGTTTTAAGAGGGGTATTTTATCCCTTTCCTCATCACATAACCCTAACCCATGACTATTAACTTCCCCCAAAAGTCATATTCTAGTAGATATGATAAGTTACATTTCTCCTCTATCACGCCCCGAGCCTACACCTTGGACGTGGCCAGCACTCGAGAACCATTACTGGCCCAAGTGAACCCTTGATCTGGCTCAACTCTCAGCTGAAGGCAACTCAAGTCTCAAACATTAACAATGGAAATGAAAAAGAATCCTCAAAACACTATTGTCTATCTATGAAGCCTCTAATAACTAAGATGGAAGTCGGAACAAGACCCACGACATCCTAACAAAACCAAAAGATATAAACGGAATCCTCCAAAAGCAAGGAGGCTCACCAAAGCTAACTCGAACTGCAAGTGATATCAACGAAGCGACTGTTGATAACCCTGGTTACCTGTATCTGCATCATGAAACGACGCAATCCAAAAGGCATCAGTACATTGAATGTACGATCATGTAAGGGGAACACTGACCATAACATAAAAGCTTGAACTTGGAAAGAATGAAACATGCTCACCTCATCTCCACTCAACTCAACCTCAACTAATGGATACTCATCTCAATACAGTATAAAACAAAAATAAGGATTCAATTTATATAAAGCGTTTAAAAACAATATATAACAAATCAATGTATTTAAAAATACAATAATAATTATTTACTCTTATTTGGAAGTTCTCTAACCGACAACCATCACTATGAGCTATGTGCTGATACAGTGTCTCCCCCACGCTGCTAGAACTGTCCTATACCTTGTCGGAGTGTAAGAAATCCTCAACTAAGTGGATCCACTAAGTTATGCTAAAAAGTAATAAGAAATCATCTAAAAAGTATGACCCTTTCTACCCACATTGGCATACATGATTTATGAGAATGTTGAGTTGTTTAAACTCGTCCCCATATCGGTGCTCAGTACTACTCCCAATAATATAACTCATGCTCATATGTTTAAAAACATTTCCTCATCCTAAACTTTGAGATTTACTCAAAAGGGTTCTTTTAAAAGAGATAGTAATCAAAACTCCTCATAAACTCATTTGGAAATCAACGTTTCCTCTCATTTTAAATGTAAAACATTTACTCTTGGGAATACTTAGTCCCCATATATTCATTTTGAAAAAATGAAACTCAACTCTCTTCATTCTCATACTCAAGTACTCAAGTCTTAAAACAAGTTTTAAAAGTTTGCAAAAAGTGTCACGCCCCGAGACTACCCCCGAGACGCGGACACGGGACCTAGGACCACAAGTGATCCCAAGCTAACCCTGTTGGCATGATCAAGAGCATACTAAAGATAATAAACTGATGCGGAAGCTAAATCATAATTAAAATGAAAAGATGGGGAATACCCATATACTATAACTGAGATAAATGATAACTGATGAGTTTAATAAAAAGAAGATATTAACTCAATACTAAGTT